>CP036216.1:1800000-2037500 GCA_004299825.1 Cercospora sojina | reverse complement strand
TGAGACGCCGGCTTCTACGCCTCCCGACTAAAAGAGACCTCGGACCCTCTGGAACGGGGAGAGGGAGCTCCGTTTGGGGCCGTACCGTCGCCGGAGGGGCACTCGGAGGCCATCTCGCCCTCCACCGACCTCGCCTGCCCGGATACGACCTCGATAGGGCTCGTGGCAACCCTCAGGGCCCGTGGAGGAACCCTAAGAACCCGTGCGAGGTCGAAGGAGGCCGGCCCGGAGCGTATAGGCACCCAACGGGGTGTTGGGTGACCCAACACCCGGGGGCGACCCTACCGTTTTCTGACCCAACACCCCGTTGGGTGACCCAACGGCCTCTGGAACTCGGCAAGTCCAGCTCCCGGGGGCGACCCTACCGTTTCCTGACCCAACACCCCACCCAACACCCCACCCAACACCCCATTTTGGTGACCCAACGGCAAATCTGCCCACCCAACACCCCAAAAATTTTTTTCGGCCGCGAAGCGGCCGCCGCGCGCGCGAAATAGGGGGGGAGGGGGGAGGGGAGGGGAAGGGAAGAAGGAGGGAGGGAGAGGGAGAGGGGAGGAGGGAGGGGGAGGTTGTTTCCCGCCCACCCAACAGCTGACCCAACAGCTGACTAAGCCGTTGGGTGACCCAACACCCGGGGGGGACCCTACCGTTTTCTGACCCAACGCCCACCCAACACCCCCTCCGATTGACGCCGAACTTGGGGGCCGGACAGCACGCGTGCCCTCGAGTGCCGCCTGTGAGTTTCGCGGCGATCGGGCTCGAATTGGGCGCGGGAGAGCACCCAACACCCTGACCCAACAGTTTTCAGCCGTTGGGTCACTCCGGGCCGCCGTCACCCAACACCCCTGAGATGACCTCCGATCGACGTCAAACTTGGAGGTCCGACAGAACGCGTGCCGTTTAGTGCAGCCTGTGAGTTTCGTGTCGATCGGGCTCGAAGGGGGCCCGGGGGAGCACCCAACACCCCCGGGGGCGACCCTGCCGTTTTTCGCTCTTTCGCGTGTAGCTCGGCGACGGCGAGGTCGATTTCCACGATTTCGACGTTGCTGGAGCCGCCTGGTCGCGTTCTATCAGACGGCCAAGTTTGGGGTCGATCGGACCCCTTTCCACGCCCGGCTCATACTGGATTCCGGGACCCAACAGCGGACCCAACACTCCCGGGGGCGACCCTGCCGTTTTTCGGAAAATCGAGCATCTCTCGCTCATCCGTCGACGGATTTTCGTAGTTTCGATAGCGTGGGAACCGCCTCGCCGCGCTCCATCAGACGGTCAACTTCGGTGTCGATCGGGCTCCGCCCCACCCCGCTGTCGCCACCCCACGGGCTGTTGGGTCAGGACCCAACACCCGACCCAACACTCCCGGGGGCGACCCTACCGTTTTCTGATCCCACGGCCGTGGAACGCGCGCTGGTAAATAGAAATGGCCGGAGGACGTCTCCCGGCGTGCAAAAAGGAGGGACTCCGCCGTCGAGCGCCCCTCCCGGGCAAAAAGCAAAACGAACAACACTGGGGATTCCCACGTGGTCACCCACCGTAGTACTAATCCAGCGATTACGTGCTTATATATGGCAGAGCGGACGGGATGCCTAGCTTTCACGTATCTGTGGTCGTTCGTGCTAGATCTCCATGTTTCCCAACTCATATACCTCACCCACCCACCGCACACGGCCGCCTCCCTGCCGCCATGTCCCAGCTTCCGGGTCCCATGCTAGAACCAAGTTGTCGCTTAATTGTTGTTGAGGCCGCATGTCCTGTACATAAGCAGCATCTAACAGAGCTAGAATAGTATTAGCATACTGCAGGCCGTACTTCGTCTTATAGGCTTCTACTGCTGAAATTTGGAGAGCCTCGCCCTCGATCCACCGTCATTGCTTGCGATATGTCGCTGCGAGGTTCGCTATGCTAGTGAGCGTGCTGGGATGATCCGCAGCGAGCGTCGTCTTGCTGGTCTTCATCACCTCCCCCTCCAGCTCGTTGGCCTCCGTCTCTCATACCTAACTCCACCCGGGCCCACTAACGCGACCCGGGCTGCTGGCGTCACCTTCGCTCCCTTCTGAGCGGCCAATGTTGGGCGGGTGACGAACCTAGGCTCACGACGGAAGGGCACGTTCAAAGACGGCCTTGGTTACGCCGCATCTGCGTCCACGAGTCTGCTCGCTATCAACAGACGTGTGAAGGGCGAAGCCCTTATATGCCAAGCACTGGCGATGCCAGTGCTACTAGCTCGGCAGCCGAAGGATTCTTCCCGGGCCTAGCGGCTAGAAGATTCTTCATAGAAGCCGCATAATAGATTCTTCCCTCCTTATCGAACTTGTTGAATACTACGTCGAACCTCAGCGTACGCGTCGTTCGCCCGTGACAAAATGCCGTCATGCTCGTTCGGCTCTCTCGCTGTAGTTCGCGCCCTTGGGAGCATCCAGAATACCAATGAGGCAGTATGAAATGTCCTCTTCTCGAGTCGTGTCTCGGCCGTGTACCCATCGCAGCCTTTCTTCCTTGCTAAACGCTTCCAGTCCGCGAGATTCGTCCAGCACACCGTCCGGAACGACTGTGATTTGTGCTATACACGGCGTCAGACAGCGGCCGATAGGTGGCGATGATTTTGCATCACCAATGTCTCACCCTTTATGTCCAATGACCTGCCAATCCGTCGTCGAGAAATCGACAATCTGTAACGCGATCAGTTCTTGTAATGTCCAGCCGCGTCTGAACCATTCGCTGCGGCGGAACTCGTCCTCATCCTTGCTCTCGCTCATGTCAGCCAGGTATGCATAGCAGACCACGGCCTTCTAATACCACTTGAACATTGAATTCACTGCTTCTGATAGCTCAGCATTGTTCTTCTAGTCGATGCAGCATGTGTCAATCCACAGCCACTCTACGTCTGGGACATGTGTCTTCACATACTGCACGAACCCTTCCAGCTTCTTATAGAACATTGGCGTAGAATTGCTCGAAAGTGCATGTCCGGACGTTCAAGAGTCGCATTCTCGAGATGGATGGAGGGCAGGGAGATCAGATGCTCCTGCTCGACAGGCTGAACATACGTTTTGACACGCTTGTGACAGCGAGATGCGCAGACTCTCCTGCGGCACAAGGCTGAGCAGTGCTCTGCAGAGGGGAGGGCGCAGCTTTGGACCTGCAGGTGGTGAGTGCTCTCCGTAGCGACGAGCATTGCTCTACTCTATGCATGATTCGTCCTCATGGCTCTATCCGTCAATGCGTCTTCAAGAGATCATCCTCAGGCTCATTAACCGCGTGGTTCAAGACTGTCCAGGTCGCGAACATCCCCCAGGTGGCAAGCGGGAGAGAGTCTGGCAGTCGAGAGACTTCCACAAACGCAATGATTGGGAAAGCTTTCAGTCCAAACGTAACCGTGCCCATGGCAATGGTGACGACGCCTTTGCTGTGGATACTGTACAAGGTGTGGAGAAGCTTGCCTCGTTTGGAGTCGACAACTCATGTTGGTCCAGTAGCTCACTGCCTTATCCAGTGACAACTTGGTAGAGCCGTCGTCGCTATAGATCTTGCTATACATGGTGGTTGCGATGGAGTGTGAGCTTTTAGCGATGGTACTAATGAACTTGAGCAGTAGGTCATCGGCATCGCTGTGGTTAACTGCCTTCATTCGCAGTTCAAGAAGCAGCCATGCATTAGCCCAATCTTCACCAGACATACGGCCTTTTTGGCTAAGTTCCAAGGCGTGTAACTTGGCTGAATACATCTCTTTACTGCGTCGTTCGGTTGGCTTGTACATCTCCACAAACAGTGCGTACTTGTCTCGCAATGTCGTCTTATCCATCAACTTCATCTTGCAGATATCGTTGGCTGAATCGTAGAAGTACTGCGTAAAGCTCACGCATATGTTGTCGAATTCGGCTTGTTTGCGCTCCACCTTCTTATACTTCAGGTCTTCAATGTACATTCGTTCTGGTGTCAATTGGGTGTGATCTTCCACAATTGGAGGGTATTCAGATTCCTCTACAGGCTCTGGTTGCGTATTATGGCTGGTAGGATCGATATATCGCCAGATTCGCAGTGAGGTAGCGAACCACTTCGTTTGGTCGTTCCAGTCGTCCCAATCCTCTGCCTTATGACAAAACTTCTTCACAGGTACAGCGCCTGCGATCTGAAGTGTATACATGGTCGTAGAGAGGTTGGCGAGTTGTTTTGATTCTGAAGATAACAAGGTGTCGTTCATGTAAAGGTATCGGTGCGGGATTAACGATCCTCCAGGCTCATAATAATCCGCGCAACAACAAGCACGGCTGTATCACAGGCCGCTGCTCGAGACACGATACCATGTGTCTTCCACCGATTGACTGGAATCTCACAAGCCTATGAAATCGAGTGAGAGCGAGAGAGCATCGTCCATTCGCAGCCGGGCGATTGCGCGTTTCTATCTTGAAGAAGCTATCACGTCATATCCTATTCACTCTCCTCCCTCGCCCCGGCCTTCGCCCTCTTTCCTCTTCAACATCCTCGACTTCATCCTTACCCTTCTCCAGCTTCCCATCCTTCAACTCCCATGACTGCAATCCCCAGTCCGTCACATCATACCAATCCTCTCCATCACTCATCTCCGTCACCGCATTACCCTTGCTATCGTGGATTACATGGCCTTCGGCTTTGCAGCTCCTGTATACGTACGACCGCAGCCTGTCTGCCCTTTGCAGTCCTGCATGCAATGTATCCAACGACCGTACCACCTGCTCTTGCTTCTGTACGTAAAGCAGCAACAACTTCCTAGTCTCTTCCGCTTCCTGCGCAGGGAGACCGAGATCACGATCCGGCAACGATGACGCAGGCGCAACAAACCAAGGATGGATCGCAGGCACCGAGGCGGATTCGCTGGGCGACGGGGATGAAGTGCGGTCACTTCTGCCCGCAGGCGAGCGTGCTCGAGCACGGGTCGTCATGGCGTGACGTTCGGTCCCGTTCGATTGTGAAGCTGTTTCGGACGCGGCCTCGCCATCGGCAATGTTCGCAACTGTGGGATTAGGTATGCTTCCCGCCTGATCGTGGACCTCTGCTGAGAGTACGTCCGAAGTCATGGGGATGTCGCCATTGGCGGCCTGCGATGGTACTTGGTCGGAGACTTCGCGGTGCGCGCCTGCGCTGGCGGCTTCGGTCGTATCTGCCGCCATGTCATGCGTCTCTACGCCTTCCATTGTCTCGCTCGCATTTTCAATGTCGCCATTGGCACGAGCAACAGCCTTCACCGGGTCCATCTGGTCAACAGCTTCGGCTGCAACCGCTGGCTCCAAAGTGAACATGTGATGGTGCGCCAGCATATCCTGCACCACCTCTTCTCCCGTAAGGAGCGCGTTGTCGCTTTCCGCCTCAAATATCTGCGAGGGAACCCAATCCGCATCGCCCCGGAAGCGCTGGAGCAGTCTTTTAGCTTTCCACAATCTGGCTCTTTCTCGCCTGAGCATCGCGCACGCTTCTTCGGCCATTTGAGTCAATCCCTTGCTCTTATATGGGATGCTCAGACTGGGGTGGTCCGCCAGCTCGGCCGCAGACGTCAATGGACGCAGCAGCGACTCCAGCTGCACTTCGCCAAAGGGGTTGTCGTCGGCCAATTCCCCGTAGCGCTCGTTCTCGTGATCCGACGAGGTGGGAGAGTACGGGTCGCCGTCTTCGTCGAGGTAGGCAGGATTCGCAGCAATCGTGTGTCGCAGATAGCCAGCGTGGTTCACTTTCTACGTGGCGGTCAGAACCACGCTTCGAGACTGTGCAAGGTGGGTGCTGCACTGACCTTGCGATATGACAAGCCGCCAGTGTCATCGAGGCGGTCTCCCTGCACATTCTTCGCGCCTCGTCGCAGTTTGTTGCCCCGGTTCGTGTGCTGTCGAATATCTCCGTCGCTTTCGCTGTCGCTGGCGCGTCGCTTCATGGCCAACTTCATGGCCCGAATGGTTTCGGCAACCATAATCTGCTGCTGCGAAGCGGCCATCGTGTCGCGAGCGCGCTGGCGTGTGTCGGCGAGGGGTGGCAGTGGAGACGAATGGTGGAGGAGAGCTCGTGCAGTAACAGCGTCTGTTTTCGAGACACGGCGGAGTGATGCAACGGCTCCGAAGCTGGGGAAGACCCTAGCCCGCCGGCCCGAGCTGTCCCGCAGAGCCGCATCGATATTTTTTGGCGGAGAGCATCGTGGAGCAAGACTCGCCATTGTGAATCCTCTGCCCATTTGTACCATCGCCTTCCGCGCTCCGCCCTCGAGATGACTACGGAAAGTGTGATTCCGGCTGCACTCTGGCCGCATGACAGCCCCGCGCCCCGCACGCACCAAGTATTGAGCCAGATTGCTGGCCTGTTGAAAGATCTGGGATACACCAAGACAGTGGCTTCACTCGAGAAGGAAGCGGTCAAGAATCGTCTGGCGAAACCAAATGCTACCGAAGGCAGCTCACAACTCTTGGCGTTGTACAGCCTAGATGCTTCTACTGTCACGAAGCTGCCGAGCTCGGACAGTGATAGCGACGCCGACAGCGAAAGCAGCGACAGTGAAGAAGACTCGGAACGAGACGAAGCCGAAGGCGTCTTGGTGGACGTGGAGGCAGAAGAGACATCAGATGACGAGTCAGACGAAGCAAGCGATTCAAGCGATAGTGGTTCGAGCAGCGACAGCTCATCGGGCAGTGCGGTGAAGACGAAGGGCACGAAGCGCAAGCGAGTTGTGACGCCGTCTTCGTCGGACGATTCGAGCTCCGATACCTCCATGGACAGTGGTAGCGACAGCAGCAGCAGTAGCGATTCCGACAACGAAGCCTCGCGACCATCGAAGAAAGCGAAGACGGAAGACGTAAAAGCCGGGGCTAGCGGTTCGGACTCGTCAAGCTCCAGCAGCGACAGCGAAAGCAGCGGCTCCAGCTCCTCCTCCTCCTCCGACTCCGACAGCGCTGCAGCTGACAGTAGCGATAGCGATTCCTCGAGCAGCAGCAGTAGCAGCGACTCTAGCTCTTCCGACTCAGATTCATCTGCACCACCGGCCAAACCCAAAACGAAGAAGGAAAAGAAGACCAAGGCCTCCACCCTTGCCGTACCTAAGCCAGACCCAAAAGACAATGGCTCTCAATCCTCTTCCACACTCCAAGGTGACTCGCCCGCCCCAAAGCCCGAACAAGAAGACAAGCCCGAGATGAGCGGGATGCACCCAGACCGCCTAAAGCAAAGCAACTTCGCCCCCTCCACACGGAGAGAATCCGCAGCAGCATCCAAAAAATCCCAGGTTCCCTTCTCCAGGATCCCATCAGACCAAAAAGTCGACCCACGATTCAGTAACAAATACGTCTCCTATGACTACGCAGACAAGGCGTACCAAGACTTGGTAATAACCAAAGGCAAAGGCTTCACAAAAGAGAAGAACAAGAAGAAGCGAGGTAAGCACCACTAAGCGCAGCGAGCAAGTCACACATATCTCTTTCCCACCAACTAATCAATGACCAAAACAGGTTCCTACCGAGGTGGCGCCATCGACCTGGCACCCAAGGGAATCAAGTTCGACGACTGAAAAGGAGATCATCATGCTCGCAGAAGCTACTGTCTGCCACACGGCGTTACAACAGGTATATACCTAGGATTGATTGTGGGACTGGTAGTTGTTTATCGAGTTGACTACGTAACCAAGAAAACCTGGTTCAATTCAGCTCTTGTGCAGTGCGTCTTGAACAAAGCTTGTTGGCTGAAGTTACTCATTTCTCAGACGTGTTCGGGAGGTTCTGTCACCGGGTCCTGCGGCGAAGGGCGAGTTGATCGCGGGTGAGAACAACTGGTAACAGGACTGGCAATTGCGAGTGCCAGGCCAAGCAGAACGGTCCTGGTCAGTCGTAGTAGAGAATGGAGTTGCAATCGAGTTAGCACACTGCCACCATGTGTTCATGTCCATACAAGGGGCGCAAACCCCATGGGCGGGACATCGATGGCGAGCACTGACACAGCGCAGTGAACGGATCCTGCAACGATGTGCGAACGGAATGAGGCGCTGATGCCGCATCTTCGTACATGCGTGAGCTTATGAAGCTGTAGGCAGATCCTTTCATTGTTGTACCAGAAAGCTCGTATGTTGAGGTGAGCGAAGCCCTCATATTCTCGCTCGTACACTTCCGTGCTCCAATTGCCCAATAATTCCACCCCCTGCCAGCGTCCACGTTTCTGAAACCAAGCTGTCGGTGACACTGGCTCGCAACATCCCACTCCGAGCATAATACTCCATAATCCCCCTTGCCTCCGCCTTCGTCAAACCCTCAAGTTTCCTCACACACACTCTTTCCATCACCTCTTGCACCCACTTATCATGCGCAACATACGGGTCCCAATCCTTCAGCTTCCGACCATCTTGGATCGCGTCATTCCGTTCCAGACACTCATCCAGAGTGTGCGCTGCAGCACGATTCGATTGGGAGACGGCCGCCAGCACCATGCCGCCATTCGGTAGCGGGATTCGTCCAGATAGGGCATCAACGAAGTGCTTGACCAGAGTGAGCTCGTGGGCGTGAATTGGTCGTGTCTCGGCATCCAGGTATGCAGAATCGCGCATCACATGGTCAAAGGCATCGAGGGAGTACATTATGCTTGGCCGACCAGCATCGCGGAGGGACAGTTCCGACCAAAGGGCTTTCCACACTGGCCAGGCAAGGTCATGGTCCTGAACGCCGATCGCAGCGAGACGATCGAGAGATGCATTGGGTGGTATGGGAACGCCAATGTCATGTTGTTGCTTCACCTGAAGCGTAGATAGCAGAGCGCCATTGGCCTTGATAACGTTGTCCAGAAGCTTCGCGGTGTATGTCGGCTGCACGTACATGGTGCCTTGTTCCGTCTCAATAGGCTCATATGCGGTGAAAGCATTGGTGAGGTCTTTGGCGTCGGGTACGTGGATGACGATCCATTTGCGAAGGGAGGCCATAGCCATCGCCTGCAGCTGCAATACACTCTTCCCGCTCCCTCGCGCACCGTAAAGGACCTTGCGTACCGTCCTTCCTTCCTGCGCCGCCTCCACAATCCATTCCAGATCGCCGGCCAGCTCTACCGTCTCCTTCCTCACGAGCGTTGCGGGTCGACGGAACAAGCTCCATCCTTGTGTGGGTTTGAAGGCCTCCAGAGCGCGGATCTTGTCCACAGTCTCGGTCTGCAGCCCAGCCACGCTGCCTCGAAGCTCTCGCAGCTGCGCGATCTTCGCAGTGCCTGGGCTCAAGTCGGGCAAGCCCGGCACTTCCAATGCGTTCGAATTGCTGAGTACGACCCGCTTTCGCAGTGCCTTCCTCTCGCCGACCGCCGGAGGACGCGCCGTTGCCGCACGCTTGTTTTTATTCAGACGCAATGTCTTGCCAGGTCGCGCTGTTGGCCTCGCGACAACAGCCTTCTTCTTTGGCGGGTTCGCGGCGAGGGAGGACGAGGTTGAGAAGGCGGCGCGGCCGGCGGTCGGTGTCTCGACGGCGTGCAGAGAGCGCCGCAGGCAGCGGAGGCACAGCGGCGATGGCATGGAGGAGGGCATGCTGCTGCCGGTTGCGATGGCGCGACACGGGCGTGGATGGGTGGAATGTGTGGCAGCAGCACGGAGTCGATGCGTGCGGCGAACTCGGAGGTGGCGCAAACGGAAGCATTCCGCCGCTGCACTTCACACTTCACACGGCCTTGGACACCGACGACTCCAACTTCAGCACGTTCGTCGACTTGGCGCAGTGCTCACCAAGAGACGCCCCATTCGATGGTCATGGTCATGGTAGCTCCTCGGCGTGCTGAACGCGAATCTGCTCCAGAGCATTGACACCACAATTGACCAGACATGGTCGGTAGACGATGTCTCTTCACAACTACGGTAGGTCCATTCTCGACAACCTGCCTGCGTGACACTGCCGAAGGCGGTAGCGTGGATGCACGCGGCAACGAGATGGGAGCATTGGCACGTGCAAGGCCCTGGATGAAGACTGCCGGATTAGTCTGCTCTGACAATAGTCCGCTTCCGGCAAACAATACGAACAAAGACACAATGGAGACAGTACACCCCCCGAGACGCCGCGACGATGCTTTTCGAGACGTATCATCCCAAATCGCATCGCAATTTCCACGCTGCACATCAGCCCAACTACACTATTTCAAATGTCTGGAAACAGAAGAAGTGCCCGCCTACGCAATGCAGACCCCGAGCACACGACCAACGTGGACCCGGTGGCCATCGAGAGGGCGGCTAGTGCTGCTCGTCGTAGAGCTCAAGCTGCGGCACTCGGTAGCCCTCGGCCGCGGGCAGCTACGCAGAATCGCGGTCGCGGAGCCCGAGGTGGACGTAGGGGCAGAGGAGGTCGTGGGGCCAGAGGAGGCCGTGGAGCAAGAGGCCGAGGCGGCAGAGATGGCATCGCTGCACCAGGGCCTTCCGTGCCGACTTCAACTCCCATGCCCCGTTCACCGCCGCCGCCGAGTTCACCGCCACTGCCTACTGCATACGGCAACAACCCGGCCACGCCCACTGTCCCAACATCAACCACCGACCCAGTCACGGCTCCCTCTGGTCCAAACGCCACTGCACCGTCAGCCTCGGTGGAACGAAATGGCACCTCACAACAACCTGAGGAAGCAATCTCAAGACCTTCAGCAGAAGCTGGAAATTCTCCCCACAGCAGTACCACCCGCACATCCCCAGCGTCCAGCCCTGGTGTCAGTGCCTCCTGCTCCACAGGTGCGCGATACCCTACAGCAAGTTCTTCTAGACAACAAGTTCGATGGGCCAAGCTTGCCGATTCGGAAGCCGCCAAGGACTTCACGGCCGGAAACTTTTGCTCCAAGCTTGCCGCATTGATGGCAAACTGGAGGCGGCAAGCCGCAGACGATAAATCCGACCCTATTGAGGATCCTGCGACTGCTAACATCGGCCTTGCGGACATGACGATCTGGCGTGCCATTGCCGCAGTCACGATGGCCTTTCCTATGGAGCTGAGCATGCCTCAAATTTCATTATTCGATCCGATCGCAGTCCGCGCAGGGCTGATGGCTCCAGATCGCCCCATCCAAACGGTAGTGAATCCGGGCAACGAGGGCTTCCTCGTTCGCACAGATGGCACAGAGGGAAGGGTCCATCATTCTCTGTATTTCTTGAAGAGAATGGGAAATTCTTCCTTTGAGCTCCGAAGCTACGATTCCGCTAGGGGTGATTGGCATCGTCGGGACAACCAAGAGAAAGGTGCCCAGTTCCGTCAAGCTCTTACTGCGCTCGCCTGGGACCGCTGGGACGAAGCACTTGTCGTGAACCCTCTGGTGAGGCAGTCCGAACCGGCAGCTCGACAGGCAAAGGGTTGGGAATGCGGCATATACGTCATCCTATACGCATGGGCTATCGCATTGGGCTTGGAGGACTCCCTTGCCACGTTCACAGGCATTACGAGACAGGCTGATTTCGTCGATGGTGCTGTGGAACTCATCAATCTGTCCTTGCAGGGTCATTGCAGCAGCGAGACGATCGAAGCATTCCTGAAATGCTTCGGTATCGTGGAAACTACCGCAACCATTCCTCGTGAGCGCAGCTTCGACAAGACTCTTCCCTTTCGAACAGAACATATCTTGCGGCACTATATTGCGCAACGGAGAATCGAAGAGGATCTTCAGGACACGGGATATGATGAGTTGCCCGACCTTAACAAAATGCTGGCGACGATCAAGGACTTGTATCCGGCATTCGAATCTTCGCTGGTCGAACGCACTGCTCAGGAGGTGCTAGAAGAGTATACGAAGGCCTTTTCTCTGCAAGATGCCAGACCCGAACCGCAAACACCTGAGGCCGAGGCTGGACCATCCGCGCATCCGAGATCATCTGGCAGTGGGCAAGAGCGTCAGTCGACTCCACGGAAACGAGCCCACGAATGCGGAATCGAGCCAAAGAGCCCCAAACGACGTAAGGAGGATGATTCGGCTCAGATTCCGGGCAACCAGAGCACATCGGTTCCCCGGGCTCGAAACCGCACAACATCAGACCGCAACACAGCAGCCGCCAACGACACTGATAATCGCCCACCGCATGTGGCTTCAGACGAAGTGCGTGGTGCAGCAGGTCACGGTACGGACAGTTCCCGACCTTCCTCGAATACTCAGGGTAACAACAAACAGAGCTCTTCCTCCCGTGGAGGTACATCCCGCAAGGATGGACACGACAATGACACCGCCCCAAGATGCGAGCCAATCTCCAGCGATCCTGCCGCTGCCGTCAATGCTGATGCATCCAACCGAACACCCTCAAACGGTAGTGGTATCGCACATGATGGATCATCGACACGTCACGCGCCAGCACAGCCAACAGCAACGCCATCCGCTCTGCCATCGGATGTTCTCCTCTCAAACCTGGAATCCACCCCACACACACCATCACCACCCAATGCAAGTCCTCCGCATGGAGGACCCGACTCCATAGCCAATGACCAGCCCCTAGGCGCAGACGACGATCTCTTTGGCGATGACGAAGATTTGTACACCAGCACCCCGCGCCCACGCCGGTCCCTCCAGCTAGAGTCCCAGCTCAGATCACCTGGTCTCGCATTACCACCTCCAACACCTCGCAACACAGCGCCTTCTCTGCGAGTGAGCGAGAGCGTCGAGCCGGCTGGAGAGAGTGAAGAGGACGGGGATGAAGAATCCGAGGACCCAGAACTCGGGCTCGGAGGACAGGTTTCGGACGACGAAGAAGAGGAGAACGGCGAAGGCGCTTCAGACATCGCGGCGCTCCTGCAGAGTCACGGGGTTCATATTGAAGTAAACGGGGAAGCAAGGATTGCCGAGAACGATGATGACGATGAGGACGAGGAACAGCTCGAACAATGGTAGATGAGCACTAATATCAAACAATTCTTGTCTTTTCAATCTGCAGCCCGTGCATCATCGCTCATGCATCTCAAATCGAAATCGAAATTATGAGCCGCACGGAATATGGCGTCTAATACAAACGCTTGCCCTCAGAGCCATTTGACCTGAACCTCGCAAACGTTCCCATCTCGCATCGTAAATCTTCGTCTCCAGAATCATCTGCCATCATAGCAGACGAAGCAACCTTCGATAGGCCTGCTACATGGAATGTGGAATCAAGGCGCCTTCTGCCTTCGATGACGAGCTAACATCCATTTTCTTCCCCAATTAACCCCCAGCAGCCCTTGTCATCCGTGCCTTGACCGTGACCAGTCGTAATGCTCCGCCATGAGGTTCCCCAAGCTTCATTCACGAAGACTTGGAAATGGTCACGGAGTGCCTTTGACCAGAATCACATTCCGTGCTTGCTGGTGCGCATTTGCACTTGGTCTGTACACGTGGCCTTCGTGTTTGCTCCACTGGGTGGCTACTCCGCGAAAGCAGCGCTGTATATTGCGGCAAAGCACGTCTGCACCGTTGGTGACGGCGTAGTCTTGGGCTGCCTTGAGGAAAAGGTGCATTGAACGGAAGAACAGTTTGTCTTACTGATCTGACATCTCACCGCGTTCGTACTCAGAGTCTGGTGCGTCACTGTAGACCCTACAGCGCTCCTCATAGGCTTTATAAGTGTTCCAGGGCCAATTAGCCCTAGCCTTGCATTGCGAGCTTGCGTCTCATTAGATACGAAATACGGTTTTTTCCTCGCCCTGGAATTAGTTGGGCACTATCGATGCATGCATGATCAAGTATGACTGAAGACGCTTGCATATGCTGGCCCTCAGGGTTGTGTTGTGTCTGAATACGAAGTCTTGTAGCGTGCTATAGCACAGAACGATGCAATGGGTTGCGGGAGAGATTACGCTGCCGGCCAAGAGATGATCTGGATGAGTCTGAACGGAGCGGAAACAGAGGGAAGGCACCCGAAATCTCTCTGCGGCGAAGCCCAGGCCGGAGCCAGATCGATGAACAGGAGAAATTATACTGTTCTGGGGAAGACATGCTCCGGAAGCGTGCTGTCGATAGACCTACCTTTCGGATAACAAGCTGGGACGCAGAGTCCGCTATGATCCTTGAGGTGGGGTATGCTAAGGGTTTGTGAGAGTGAGAGTGTAAAGGGTTAGCAGGTATGTAAATCAGAAATCATGCCAGTCCAGATCATGCTTCACCGTCATGACCTCGTTCGATTCCTCGTCCGGCTGACACCTGCTCGCCATAGGATCTTGATCTACTCCAATGCTGGATGCGTCAAGCTCGACTGTCGTCCAAGATATAATAGCATTCGGCGCGAGCGAATTGCGGATGCCCACTTCTCGATTCAGGCATTACTCGGGCCACGGTTTGATGTACGTTGCAACATTCAAAATAATCGCAGATTGGGCGAAGCAAGACAAGCTGACACGGCGATGTTCCTCTAGACAATGCGCAGCGTGCAGTGCAGTGTCGTTCGTCGTTCGCCCAACGGAGTCCGGTCCGCCATCCGCGAAGCCTCAGGCCCCACTGCCATGTTTCTGGAGAGGCTGCCAATTCAACTCCAACTCGCGCACACGCGCTCAGCTATACATACAGCGCATTCTGCTCACCCGGACGACGCTTCAGAGCTCTTTGTGACACTGAAAATTCTCACGCGCAGAGGATGCCAGCTTCTAGCCCACCAACATGGCCGTAGACGCTCTCACACCAGCCGTACTGGACTACATCGAACATGGCAATTTCCCGCAGGATGAGGACATAGCTTCGGCGGACTTGAGCTCTGACAAATTGGGACACATCGGTACAGCGTTGCGCAAAGAGCAAGAAGAAGTTTCAAATGAAATACGTGGCCTGAGTAAATCTACGGCTGGCGACGTCGATACCTGGATAGCAAAGGCCAAAGAGCTTCAGGCGGATATTCTGCGAAGCCGCGAGACTGCACGACAGATCGTAGCGCAGCACGAGCAGACCAAAAGCTTTGCGGCGAAGGTCAAGGAAGCTGGCCAGTATGTCGCGGAACTGCAACATGAGACAAACGTCTACGGCTCGATCGCTGCGAAACTGCAAGCAATAAAGCGGGTCAAAGTCTTGTTGGACTCTGTTCAGGATGCTCTGGTGAGCGGTGAAGTTGATGTGGGCTTGGCTCGTTTGCAAGAGGCGGAGGAGGAGGTCTCTGTCAACGACCTGGGTGAAGCTCGATCTGGGGTTGGACACATGCTCAGAAGAAGGATCGAGAGACTCAACGAGAATCTGAGCACAACTGTGCACGAGCGCTGGAGCGATAGTGTGTCAATCAGTATCGAAGAGCGACGACTGGTGATCAGCAACGACCTACGCACAGTGATCAACGCCGCTCGAGGACTGGGTGTATTCGACGATCTCGTTGGCAAACTCGCGAAGGATATCGAAAAAGCGGTCTTTCGTCCAAGACTTGCGCCTGCCAGGGATGGACAGGTTTTCATCATCGCCATTGATGGCACACAGCTGACTTGCAAGGGCAAAAGTGACAACACAAGCGTGGAAGCATTGTTTGAGGACCTTCAATCATCATTCGCCTTTCTCGCAACACACCTGGAGCAAGACATTGTCTCGCCGCTGGCAGAGATTATCGTGCCTCGGGTCAATACTCGTTTGGAGGAGGACTGGCTCGAACCAGCCGTGCCTATCGAACTTGAAGACCTACCGAGCTTCGAAGCACTTCTGGATACGACATCAGGCTTTGTAGATCATATCGACCGCTTAGGCTGGCATGGTAGCAAGTCCTTGCGTGAATGGGTCCAATCTGCGCCCAAGACATGGCTGACCAAAAGGCGTGAAGCTATACTTGGTGACGTGCGCAACCTGGTGTTTTCCGGTCTGCGAGAACGAAAGACGGTGGTAAGGGTGGAGACGCAGACCATCAGCAAAGAGGATCACGCGGCGCTGGGAGGTGGGGATGGGGCGGATGACGAATGGGACGCGTGGGGCGAGCAAGAAGGGAGCCTCGGCTCGCCCACGACTGCAGCTCCGCCGAAGCAGGCTGATGACGAGGACATGAGTGCTTGGGACGAGGATGTCGATGTGCCCTCGCAGCCTCCAAATGCGGGAGTATCAGCCTCGCAACCAGAAGATGAAGATATGAGCGCTTGGGACGAACCCGACGCCACTGCTCAACCACCATCTGGGCAAGCCGGTGATGATGAAGGGGAAGCTTGGGGCTGGGATGGCGAGGACGAGCCACCTGCATCAAGCGCACCTCAAGCAAAGGGATCGACTGAGCCCAACGGGGTGAGTACATCCTCGAAACCGGCGGATCGGGAGATGACTTTGCGCGAGACGTTCACAGTCACCGGCATACCTGATGGCACTTTGGAGTTGCTCAAGCAGATTATCAGCGATGCCCAATCCCTCGCAGGAAGTGACTCGCCCTTCGCTGCTGCAGCTGCTGGGCTCTACAGCCTGCCAACTCTGGGAATGGCGATCTACCGTGCGACTGCACCTACAGCATATGCGAAAATCGACGTGGGGAACATGCTGATCTACAACGATGCCCTTCACCTCGCGGCTCAGCTTCGGGCTTGGCAAGCCGACCAACCACCTGCGTCACGACTCCGCGTGGATGGCGATGTCAAGTCTCTGGAGCAATTCGCAAAACGAGCTTATAGTTCCGACATGGAATCGCAGCGCACTATCTTGTCAGACCTGCTGGACGGGGCACAAGGTTTCAGCGCGTGCTCAGAGCAACCTGCTAAACAAGAGTGCGAAGATGCTGTCGAACAGGCAGTCCTCCGCTTGCGAGACGTTCATCGATTGTGGTCGCCGATACTGTCTACCTCAGCTCTATTACAGAGTGTCGGCAGCCTCCTGTCATCGATTGCGCAGAAGGTGATTCGCGAAATCGAAGACCTGCCGGATATTGGCGAGGCGGACTCCAAGCAGCTCAAGATTCTGATCGACCAGGCCTCAACGGTCAGGGACTTGTTTGTGCAGAACGACCGCGACATGACATTCGTTTACTGTCCAAACTGGCTGAAATTCCAATACATGGCTGAAATTATGGAAAGCAGTCTTGCAGATATCAAATACATGTGGAAGGACAGCGAATTGAGCATGGAGTACACTGCTGAAGAGGTCGTCGGTCTCATCGAGGCACTATTTGCCGAAAGCATACATCGTCGGCAGGCGATACAGGATATGAGAAGGTGAGCGGATGGCCGTCTATAGTTGCACTCGCAATCTTGGCAGCGGATGCAGCAAGGGACCGATCCGCTTCATGCAGCCGCAGCGTTCGTATAGGTACGAAAGCATCCATATATGTACACACTCAAACTTTCTTCACCTTCCCGTCCCCTCTTTGCTCCAGTGCAGTCAGCTTCGTTGGCATACATAGATGGCAGCGGCTGAGGCCATGGAGGAGGACCCAACATCGACCGCGCCCGGCGCAGGATCCTTCGACTTTGTGATCATCGGTGCTGGCATCACCGGAATCAACGCGGCGTATCGAATCGAACAGCAATTCCCAAACAAGACATATGCCATTCTGGATCGCCGAGGAGAAATTGGCGGGACATGGGCGTTCTTCAAGTATCCAGGCATCCGCTCAGATTCAGATCTCTACACCATGGGTTTTGCCTGGCGCCCGTGGTCCAAGAGCAGTCCGATCGCAGATGGCCCCAGCATTGCGAAATATGTCGATGAATCTGCGAAGGAGAGAGGTATCGACAAGCACATAAGATACAATCACGATGTTCTCAGCATGGACTGGAGTTCGAAACGACAGCTGTGGGATGTCGATGTCTCCGCCAACGGCAAGAACAAAGTCCTCCGCGCCCACTTCATCATCGGCGGCACAGGCTTCTTCGACTACAACAATCCCCTCGCAACCACAATCCCCGGCCTACGAACCTTCAAAGGCACAATCGCCCACCCCCAATTCTGGCCCTCCGACCTCTCCTACACCAACAAAAAAGTCATCATCATCGGCAGCGGCGCGACCGCAATCACCATCCTGCCCGTCGTAGCCCAAAAAGCCTCCAGCACCATCATGCTCCAACGAAGTCCAACCTACCCGTCGTAGCCCAAAAAGCCTCCAGCACCATCATGCTCCAACGAAGTCCAACCTACATCATGAGCATGTCAATGCACAGCACCCTCGACACCTGGATCCGTCGCCTCTTCCCCGGCCATCTCGGCTACCGAATCATCGCCTGGCGATTCACAATCCTCGCGTGGTTATTCTTTTATTTCAGTCAATTCTTCCCCGGGGCGGCACGAAAAGCGCTCGAAAAAGCGACGACTTCCGAACTCCCTTCTGGAATGAAATACGACCCCGATTTCAAACCTGCGTACGCAGTCTGAGATCAAAGACTCTGCGTGTGTCCTGATGGAGATTTTTTTCGCGCGATGGATGATGGGAAGGCGAAAGTCGTGACGGGCACGATTGAGGCCGTGAAAGAAGACGGCATCCTGTTGACCTCCGGAGAGAAATTGGAAGCAGAGATCATCGTCACTGCCACGGGCCTCCAACTCCAAATGCTCGGAGGGGCGGAAGTGAGAATTGACAGAGATCGAAAAATCGAGATCGGAGAACAACATATGTGGCGAGGAACAATGCTGCAGGATGTCCCGAACTTGATGATTGTGATTGGGTATTGGAATAATTCCTGGACATTAGGCAGCGACCTCGCAGTGAGAATCTTCTTGAAAAATGTGAAAGAGATGGAACGGCAGAACGCGACTTCTTTCGTTCCGACTCTGACGAAGGAAGAAGAAAGCAGACTGGAAACGAAGCCATTGTGGAACATGTCGAGTACGTATTTGCAGAACAAAACATATCCCAAAGCGAGTTCGACGGCACCTTGGACGGTGAAGGATAATTATATGAGAGATTGGTTGGTGATGATGTTTGGGGATTTGAGGAAAGGGTTGAAGTTCGAGAGGGATTGAAGAAGATCACCACCGATATGTATGTATGCTCGGGGAATGAGGTTCTCGAACATGCGAGAGACGTAACGTCTGCCTTGCCATGATGTTGGGTCATGACTGAAACCCATGCTGCGGCGCCGGCTGCTGACCAGAACCTCCCTTCAGGGCTGCAGCCCAAGCAATACTATCGAATTCGACGTTGACTTTCTCGATCTTGAACTCTCCCGGACCGTCGTCCCGAACCACGCTGAATAACGTGAAACCTCTGATGGGTGCTGGATTTTCGGTGTCGCCTCCAACGCGATCGAATTGCCATTGCCAGGTGATTTTCGAAGTGCCCTCATCACAAGCAGCGAGAGCTGAGAGAGTATGGATGCCGTGTGGGGGACTGCAGTTTGTGAGTTGTGCACTTCCGACCTCACTCTCACAGATCTACAGCGCATGGGTGCGCAACACGTTATCGATAGCGTCTTCTTTGCCTTTGGAGATCTGTCCATCTCCGTTTCCAGTGACAGCAATGGTCGTCATTTCGCTGTGAGAGCACACTGGCTCTTCTCCGTCTTCACGGTGCACGACGGGAACAGAGACGACTCGAAGGAGCGTCGATTCCATGGTCATCCTCGACTCTTGAAGAGCTCGAGAAGTCTCCGGTCGTGCGTGAACCGGTAGCTGGCGGTTTGTAGGCTGACGCGCAGATCTGTACGAGTGTGACTCTGGGGCTGGGCGGAGTGGATGCACCGATTCGGAGCCATCGCTGCTCCCCCGCTCATTCGCTGGAGTGCAGTCGTACCACGAGGCTGAAGCTGAAGTCGACGCAGCGATCTGCGAGGTTCCACGCCCCCGGCTTCCTGCGCGAGGTCTCGCTCGGCCAGGGAGGGAGCAGCGTGCGACTGCGACCTGCTGCCGACCCGAAACGGACTGACTCGCGTCGTTTCTGGCGGGCACGTGACGGCGTCTGCAGTCGGTGTGTCGTGTGCAGGGTCCAGCAGGGACGTGTCGGAGCAGAGGCGCATCCTCCGAGGAGGGCATGACGGCTGCGTGGGAGCTGCGCTGGACGTCATCGGTGCCCCTTCGCGCCGTGAGCCCGCGTGTGCAAATGTGCTCGTCGCCGCCCGCGCTCCGTCAGTCGCATCAGCAGCGGGCGGCAGGATGCTCAGGCGTCAGTCTGCGCGTGTGCGCGTGTCAGCAAGTGCAGAGAAAGGAGTCGACGCGGAGCGAAAAGTCGACAGGAAGGCGCGCCAAGCGGGCGGGCGCCACTAGCGTCGTTGCACGGGCTCAGCAAAAAGATTCCGTCGCTCTCTCCCATCTTCGCACAAATTCATCTCTCACCTTGTGTGAACACCCACTCCATCACCCACGAGTGCTTTTCCACACCACATCTCCCCGTTCCTTTGGTCTCTTCTTGCAGTCGTTTTCTGCGGGCGAGGCACATAGATATCCCTACGCACCTCCACGAGCGCGATTCCACCGACCGAATTCGCTCACTTTGCAACCAACGGCGCGAAAATCATCACCAAAAACACCCACCATGGCGGACCAACTCAACATGAACGGCCTGTCCCTCAAGGACTCACAGCACGCGCCTCCAGCCGGTCCACCACAGCAGAACGGCTTCGGCGGACAGGAGCGCAGCGCCTACATCCCACCGCACCTCCGTGCCGCTGGACGTGGCCCACCGCCAGCTGCGGCGGGTCCAGGCGCCATGAACGGCAACGGGAACTACCCAACTCCAGGGGGCCAAAAGTACGTCGACCCCGATATGTGCCCGCAACACACGCATACTGACACGCGTCACAGCGGCTACCCAGCTCCAGGCCAGCGCCCACCGCAAGGCGACGGCAACACGTGGGGCGCTGCACAGACGTTCACCCCACGCGCCGGCAACAACTGGGACAACTCGCCCCAGCTCCCGAGCGGCTTCAACCGCAACGGATACGGCGGAGGAGGTGGTGCCGGCGGACACGGCGGCGGCGGCGGCTCCCACCGCGGAGCAGGAGACGGACAGTGGAGAGATGGCAAGCACGTTCCAGGACCTGCAAACCAGCGTCTCGAGCGCGAGCTGTTCGGTGTCCTGAACGACCCGACCAAGCAACAGACGGGTATCAACTTCGAAAAGTACGATGACATTCCGGTCGAGGCTTCGGGCCAGGGCGTGCCGGACCCGGTGACCACCTTCACGAACCCACCCCTCGATGACCACCTCCTCTCGAACATCGAGCTGTCAGGCTACAAGATCCCAACCCCCGTGCAGAAATACTCCATTCCGATCGTCATGGGCGGCCGTGACTTGATGGCTTGTGCCCAGACCGGTTCCGGAAAGACGGGTGGTTTCCTCTTCCCCATTCTGTCCCAGGCCTTCCAGAATGGCCCCAGCGGCAACGTGCCATCACAGAGTGGCTTTGCTCGTCAACGCAAGGCCTACCCGACCTCGCTCATTCTCGCCCCGACTCGTGAGCTCGTCTCGCAAATCTACGACGAGTCCCGCAAGTTCGCCTACCGCTCGTGGGTTCGTCCGTGCGTGGTCTACGGTGGTGCCGACATTGGTTCTCAGCTCCGCCAGATCGAGCGTGGTTGCGATTTACTCGTTGCCACTCCGGGTCGTCTCGTCGACCTGATCGAGAGAGGCAGAATTTCGCTTGCTAACATCAAGTACCTCGTTCTCGATGAGGCCGATCGTATGTTGGACATGGGTTTCGAGCCCCAAATCCGCCGCATTGTCGAGGGCGAGGACATGCCTGCAACCGACGGACGTCAAACCCTCATGTTTTCGGCCACCTTCCCACGCGACATTCAGCTCCTCGCACGCGACTTCCTCCGAGAGTATATCTTCCTTTCGGTTGGACGTGTCGGCTCCACATCTGAGAACATTACTCAAAAGGTTGAGTATGTGGAGGACAGTGACAAGCGTAGTGTGCTCCTCGACATCCTGCACACTCACGGCGCTGGATTGACCCTCATCTTCGTCGAGACCAAGCGCATGGCGGACTCTCTCTCAGACTACCTCATCAACCAAGGCTTCCCAGCTACCTCCATTCACGGTGACCGCACGCAACGCGAGCGTGAGCGTGCCCTCGAGATGTTCCGCAGCGGTCGCTGCCCCATTCTCGTGGCCACTGCTGTTGCCGCACGTGGTAAGTACTCCCTTCGTGACTCTGAACATCGGTTGCTCCCCTTCACATCATCGCATCGCATCGCACTCTAGCTATTTGAGAAACATGCTGACATCCGAAAATGCCTCGATATTCCCAACGTGATGCACGTCGTGAACTACGACTTGCCCACCGACATTGACGACTACGTCCACCGAATTGGTCGTACTGGACGTGCCGGAAACACTGGTATTTCGACCGCCTTCTTCAACCGTGGCAACCGTGGAGTCGTTCGAGACCTGCTCGATCTTCTCAAGGAGGCTAACCAGGAGGTTCCTTCCTTCCTCGAGACCATTGCACGTGAAGGCTCCGGCTTTGGCGGTGGCCGTGGCGGAGGCCGCTCTGGTGGTGGTCGTGGCCGCGGTACTTCTGCCATGAAGGACGTCCGCACGTACGGCGGAGGCCAGCGTCCTGCCTACAGCGGAGGCATGATGGGCGGAGGTGGCGGCATGGGTGGCGGCTACGGCGGCGGCGGTGGCGGCGGCTACGGTGGTGGCGCTGGCTACGGTGGTGGCGGCGGCAGCTACGGCAACCCAGGCGGTGCCTCGGGATCCAGCAGCTGGTGGTAGACGTTTCTGCCCTCCGACGCTGATCACCACACCCCACGACTGGACCTCATTTTCCGATTGGACTTTCTTACGTTTTCTGCTGCGTTCCGACTGCTTTTCGCCACGTCACGGGCGGATCTTCACGAGTGTGCCGACATGATACCCACCACAGCATAATAGACTGCGTTTTCTTCCTGGGCGTTGCTTGCATTGCAATGGCGCAGGGAGACGGCGCTTGCATTGCAATGGCGCAGGGAGACGGCGCTTGCATTGCAATGGCGCAGGGAGACGGCGCTCTGCAGTATCGTGGCCTGTCACCAGACATATACCCGGTCTTCCTCGCTCTCAGGCTTTGAGCGACGAGGATCCATCGTGTCACAACGGGCCACGGTACATTTACGACATCATCACACGACTTTGCCACGGCCTCTCATGGGCTGTGACACCTGATAGATCGGCTTGCGACGGCGTTCATACTTAGATGGTGCGCTTGGGCGTTGGTCTCTGGGAATGGGCGGAGTTTTCTACGACTTCCGGGCATTACACGACACCACAAAAGCGGCATGGCATGTGACTTTTCACGACATTCGGCGTTTTCTCCAAAAACTTCACGAGCGGCTTTGCATGGACTGGGAGGGATCGATACTACCCGCTTGACTGACCCGTCCTGCCACAGAGGGACGGGGGAGTCTTGGGTGGCAAAAGAACCTCCGAATGCATGAGCGGCTTGTGTAACTACTGCTTTCAGATGATACCTCGATAGAACTGGCATGAGCTCTACTATGGCTCAAAGGGAATTGGGCAAGGAAAGAGCACACCAAAGGTGTGAAAAAAATGCGAAGGTGCATCTGGGAGTGGCGACTGGCATATCAGCGCCGTCAGATGGATGGGAAAGTGCACGTGCTGCGCTGTTAGATACCAACCAAAAAAGATTGTGCTTTGAATCTCACACTAGTTACTTTGCACACGATTGTTCTCCACATTCTCTTTACTTTGGCTCTTCTCTTGGGTGGCTCACGGCCTCGCAGAAGGTCGGCAACTGACTGACTGAAGACGGGATCGAATGTCAAGTATGTAACTACCGACCCTTGAGATCTATCATCAGTCTCTGGGGGCACTGTGTTCGAGAGGGGCCTCCGCCGCGATCAGATGTCTTCTCGAGGAGGGTGTTCCAACCACGGCGGGCTTTGGAGAAAAAGTGGTGCGGTAGAATTGACTGACCAATCATATTCAAGCTACGCTAATGCATTATACATTGTTTTTTTATTTCTTACACCGATGTGGTTCCCTTGCGGGCCCATGCGGGAGTTGCTACATATTCTCTGAAGGGAAAAACCGTGGCCGGAGCCCGGGTGAAAAGCTCCTCTACCTTTGTTGTTCGTCTTCCATGCCAGGGAACTGCTCGAACCGTGAGCTGCTTCTCCTGCAGCCCGGGCAGCGTCAGTCGTCGACGTCGCGCCCCTCTCTCCTTCCTCGCCGGCCCCTCTTTCTCCACATTTCCTGCGCCAGACTAAACTGCGGAAGAATGTTCTGTTCCAAGAACCACGCCGTTACTGCGCGGAGCCCCTTCTCCGTCGATAGCATTTCGAGATAATCTTGCGTCCCTGCCTCCCGCGTCATCTTGTCGCGATCCCGTTCGAAGCGGGGACAGAACAGCACAATGTGTTTCGCCGTCTGCCGTGCGAACCCGCACGGGCACGCCGGGGACTCGTAGCCGGGTACCCTTCGGCGGTGGAGGTAGTCATTCAGCCCGATGTGTTCTGTCCGTAGAAGCGTTGCGATCGTATTCCCTGCCTTGTCCAGCCGTGCTCGGATTTTGTCCAGGCGGGGGTGAAAATCTGCACGTGTTGCCGTGGCGGTATGCCGCCGAGTGGCGTCGTGTGCGGTCTGCGCTCCGTGCTGGTACGTCCGCCATCGGTCGCCCCAGGCCTCACGCGCGGCCACTCTGGGAGTGATGGTCTCATCGAGTCGGTCGTCCTTTCCAGTCTCCCGCAGTTGTTGCATGCGCCGTGCGTAGCCGTCACCTCTTACCCTGTATTGGGCTCGAGCTTGCAACGCTACGTGCCGGCGTGCTCTGTCAATGATTCCGTTGGCGGGCATCGTCGCCGCCTTCTCCGCATACTCCCGTGCTGTCTTTTCCAGGAAGAGGTCAAGCGGCTCCGTCCCCGTCTCATGCTCCAGCTCGGCCGTCGCTGTGGACCGGTACGCTCCCGAGATCGCGCGGAGGCACCGGTTCTGGACCACCTGAAGTGGGTAGACGCCCTTGTTCCGCCCAATTCTCTGGTCCATCCGATCATACCAGATCGGGCTTCCATACGACATCGCCGGCCGTACGACTGCGAGGTAAATTTGTCGCGCCTTCGAGAATGCGGCGCCCCATGTGCTGTGTGCGAGCCGCGTGACCGCTGCTATCTGTGCTGTCGCTCGTTCTGTGGTCTTGCGGATGTGTGGACCCCACTTCAGCTTGGGGTCCAGATGGACTCCCAGGATCCGGATCGTGGGCTGTGCTTCGCACTGGGATCCCGCAACGCGAAGCGGAGCCTGCATGTTGAATAGTCTCGGCTTTCGAGTCAGGTGCATCAGCTGGTATTTCTCCGGCGCGAACGTCGCACCGTGCTTTCGGGCCCATTCAGCGCACGTCTCGTGTGCTCGCTCGAGTTTTCGACAATTCTCTTCGGTCGAGCGGCTAAAGGTGAGGATGTTCGTATCATCCACGAACCCGACTGCGCTAGTGTCTCGATTGTTGAGCTCGGGTAGGAGTGTTGACGCAAAGAACAAGAAGAGAATCGGCGAGAGGGTCGAGCCCTGCGGAATGCCGGTAGCAATTGCCCGTGTCGTGCTCTGGAAGTCGCCGAGAGTGAGATATGTCGTGCGGTCGCGCAGGAACGAGCGGACGTATTGCCCGACCCAGGCGGGGATTCCCGTAATTCGGAGGTTGTGGACCAGCCTGTCGTGGGACACGTGGTCGAATGCCCCCGATATATCGAGGCTGAGCAGTGTCGCCACCAGCTTGTGGTCAGCTGCCCAGATGGTCTGCACCTGTTCCACGAGCAGCTCGAGGGCAGTCATCGTGGATCGTTTCTGCCGTGCCCCCATCTGGGTGTCCGGGAGGAGGTGATGGATCTCCGTGAGCGTCGTGATCCGCCTCGCGACAATAGTTTCCAGCACCTTCCCGAGTGTGTTTAGCAGCGCAATAGGCCGGTATGCTTTGGGCGTGTCGTATGTCGGCTTTCCTGGCTTCCGCAGGACGACGGTGTTCGCATGTCGAAAAGGTGTTGGGTGGTATGCTCGCTTTAGGCATTCCTGGAACAGTGCTGCAAGTGGCCGGGCCAAGATGCCTCTGCACTCGCGCAGGAACCGGTTCGGGATGCCGTCTGGTCCCGGAGCTTTGTCCGGCGGAAGACGTTTCAGCACTGCGGCGACGTCCCCCGGGGTCACCTCCTGCGGTATGTCGAGCTCGGGGGGGTATGTGTAGTGGGCGATGTCGTTGAGGTCCGCTGGTATCGGAGGCGGGAAGAAATGGTCTGCCAGTGCATTTGCTTTTGCCTCGTTCGTGGTGTGTTGGCCGTTGCGATCGGTGATCGTGGGGAAGTGAGGAAGTGGCGGAGGTGTGTACGCCGACGTCCGAGCCCACTTCGCGAGCCTCCACATCGTCCGAGGCTCCTTGGTGAGTTTCTCTACTGCTTCGCGCCATAGGATGGTCGTGTCCTTCTTGATCTGCTTTTTCTTCGCGTTTCTCGCTCTCTGGTATTCCGCGTAGTCGTCCTCATTCCTGCTTGCGCTCCATTGACGTCTTGCTCTCCTCGCGGCGGCCACTTTGTCCGTGCACTCCTGTGTCCACCCGGTCTTGATCCACCGTCGCGGTCGGTTGATGGGCACCGTCGCTTGAATGGTATCGGTAATTGTCTTCTGGAGTAGAGTGACTTTCTGGTCGATATCGCCGTTTGTATCTGACGGTCGAGGGTACGTGGGCGCTTGGGTGAGTCGATGCATGAGGTCGTGTCGGACGGTGGTCCAGTCTGTTCTCTTCCATGCTCGTCGCGCTCTGGGTTCTCGTCTTGCAATCGGAGCTGCGAGGATGGAGGTGATGATCGGGATGTGGTCGGAGTCGGAGTTGACCTCCTCGTGCGGTTGGCACTGTAGAATCCTCTGAGCGATCCACCCGGTGGCGAACGCGAGGTCCAGTGTGCTTTCGCTCTGTCGGCTCTGCCAGGTAACTGTCCCCGGAGGCAGGATGAGCTGCGTTTGCGCCTGTTCCGTAATATCGATGAGGGTGTCGGCAAGGGCGTGCTGGACCAGCACGGTGCTTCCTCCCCAGAACGGGTGGTGGAGGTTGAAATCCCCCACCAGGAGATGCTCTCCTGGCTCCGCTAGTGCTGCCGGGAGCAGGTCGAGGACCCCTCGGGCTTGGCTGGTCGTCGACCGCGGAGGCTCGTTATAGCAATTGTGAATGTGGAGCTTCCGGTCCTCCAGTTCGATACTGAGCGTGATGAGGTCCGGGCTGCGCTCCGTGATTTTCCATCGTTGCGCGTCGAGGTGCTTGCTCACGTAGAAGCAGGCGCGAGTCTTGGCGTTCGAGGGGTAGGCGAGTTCGTAATTCGCCGGGCGTATCGTCGTGTGCATCCGTGGGTTTCTCCACGGTTCTTGAATCGCGACTATGTGGTGGTAGTCCGGTCGGAGCACCGCGTTCAGCGCTCGCATGACCTGGTCCTTGCTTTTATGAACGTTATACTGTACGATGTTAATCGTTTTCTCGGTTCTATACATCGATTTCTATCGGCTCCGTTTGGGGCTGTGCGGGGGTTGTAGTCGACGGTCGCCGGTTCTGGCTGGCGGCGCCCGAACCATGTGCTGCTGGAGGGCGTCCCGGTGGGCGTCCCGGCCCGTTGTACTTTCGCTTTCGATTCTCGACTGTTTGCCAGTCGCCGTCGGTCCGGCTCGGAGCCGTCTCCTGGTCCACTGTCCGGTGAAACCGGGGTCCCGTCTGTCGAAGCTGCTGCGCGCGTGCTTTCGCCTGGCTGCGGACGGGGCAGTCTTTGGACCACGCGGGGTGTGGTCTCTTGCAGTTGGTGCATTGGGGTCGGTCCTGGTTCGTACACTGCTCCGCGCGGTGTGATCCCGCGCAGTGTCCGCAGGCCTCGATCTGGCGGCAGCTCTGCGCGATGTGTCCGTATCGGTGGCACTTGAAGCACTGTGTGATCTGGTGTTCCGAGCTGTAATATTCGGCTAGGTGGAGAGAGTAACCGATCACGAGGCCCTTGTGGATGATCCGATCCGCGCTCTGTGCTGTGGGTAATGCGAGCAGGAGGGATGAATGTGTCTGGCCTGCGGGGTATGTCCGACGAATCCATTTGGCCTTAGCAATCTTGACCCCAGGGTGCAAGGTCTGGTTCTGGTCTTCGATTGCGCGGAGCGCGTCTGGGCTTTCGGTCTCGATCGCCGCACGAGGGACGTGGTGGACCATAATCTGATAATATTTCTCTACCCTCTTTCCAGATTTCCCCAGGCTCTTTTCCCATTCGGGCGCCTGAAGGATCGCATGTCTCGCGTTTTCTCCCGTCAGGTACAGTCGGACATCTCCGCTCGGAAGTTTTCGAGCTGCGATGACTTCTCTGCAGGCGGGATGGGTCTGTTGCACTTTCTGCACAATCGCTTCGGCGGGCAGCTTGTGCACCTCCTCTCTGTCTTTAATGTCTCCCAGCCGGATGGTGATCTCCGCGGTCTGTGTCTGGCATGGCCGGCGGTGAATGACTAGCGGAGGCTCGGTGCTTCCCGCTGCCGCCGTTTGCGCCCATGTTGGGCGGGCAGGAGGAGACTGAGGGGGTGTCGGCAGGTCCTGGATTGCGTGTTTTACTGCGCGAACCTCGTTCAGGACCTGTCGGAGGTCCGGCGGTTCGTGGGTTTGCTGTCGGAGGATCGTGAATGCAGATTTTGCTTCGGACAGGACTTCGCGAAGGAGGAGAGGGGGAAGCGCGTCTAGACTGTCTGTTGTGGCCAGGGCTGCGTAGATTTTGTCAATGTTAGAAATCGCTGTCGTGTACTTGTCTGTGTTGGCGGTAGGTTGTGGGTGTTCGGCGTCATCGGGCCGCGGGTGCGGTGCAGGAAGAGGCTGGCTCCCGCTCCCCGTCGCAGTTCCGCGCGCCGCGGCGGCGAACTTCAATTTCAATCTTGGTCGTCGTTGCGATGATGGATTAACCACCTCGATGGTATCTCCCTCTGTGTCTGACATGTTTTTTTTGGGCCTCTGACTGCAATGTTTTGACTGCAATGTTGATTGCATTATACATTTGGTTGAATGTTTTGTGAATGTTGTGAGAATATGTTCTGACCAAAGAAGGAGGAGGAGATGGGAGTAACTAAAGCAGGGAAGGGATTCCTGTGAAGTCGAGTGACCCAATGGTAGCGAAGGTGTGCGCTAACTCATGTACGATTGTTTCACATGTTCTGGGAACGTTGTGAGAACGTGTTTTTGTAGATTGATTTGGTGTGTCAGAAGCGACTTGTTGCTTGGTCGTTGGCGGTAATAATCTGGTGATGTGGTGTTTTTATTCGGACGTCGATCGACCAATCGTGGGGAGACAGCGCTAAGGTATGTACGTCTCTCGATGTTCTGTGCATCTTGTGAGACTGTTCTGGATAAGGGGAGGGAGGAGGGCTGCCGGAGTGCATCTTTCTGCTTTCACATGATTGTTTTTGCTGATCACAAGCTGTGTTGGGCGCGAACATGTTGGTAGCATGTAGCAGGTATCAGCGAACAGCTTGTGAACGACTGGGAGGTTGGAAGTTGTTCAAGACATTTTTGCTTTCATTGACTTCGTCGTCGTATCTATGCCATGCTCGATTCAAGCCTAGCTATATCTAACGTCTTTTGAACCCATCTTGTATAGACACATACATGGATGTGCAACCCAAAAAGGGGCAGTAACAGCAGCAGCGCTGTCGAAGTACTTCCTTCCTACTGCCAGAACCCAGTACCGACGCCATGCTTCAAGAAACCCTCAAACTCGATGGAAGAACGAGCGCTACTCGACCTCGATGGCTTGCGGTTCCCGACGCTCATTACGTTCGCCCCTGTTGGGTCTGTATCCTCTTCGCTCGCCGTTGTTGTTTGTATTCTGCAACTCCGACTCCTTCTCTTTGACGAACTCTTCCTTTTGTTGCCGAATGACAGCCAGGACGTTCTGCAGGCTATTCCGCCAGACATCTAGTCGGGCTGCGACTTCTCTCCACTGGCTGTCGCCAAAGACGCGGTATGTGCTGCGGTGGATGAGGAATTCTTGTTTTTGCTGGGAGAGTTTGCCCTCGACGAGGCCGGAGCGGATGCTGTCGATTACCCAAGACTCGACGTCTTCTGAGGGGATTTGAAGGGCTTTGGCGATCTGTGCGTAGGGGAGGGTGCGGGATTGGTGGGCTGCTGCGGACAGGGAGGCGAGTGTGAGGAGGCGCATCTTCTTATCGAGAATGTCCTCGTTCAGGTTTTGCTCTTGGAGGAAAGAGCCGTTGCCCTCTTTGAAGTCTTGGAGGTCGTCGAAGTTTTCGGTGCTAAATAGTTCGAGCAGCTCGAAAAGTGTCTCGTCGGATTTCCGGAGCGCCTGGATGCTATCCAGTGCGGTCAAGTCCTGGAAGTCGAAGTGCTTCTCTTTCTGCAGCGCAAGCTTGAGCGCGCGCACTGACAGCTCGCGGGCCTCCGGTGTCGCAGCGTCTGTCTGAATTGTGTTCAGCCCCTTCAGCAAATAGTGATATGCCTCCTCCGTCTCTTTTGCGGTTGTCGCTGCGTCTGCGATGGCCAAGTACAGTTTTCGTGCCTCGGGCGCCTCCAACTCCCACTCCTCCACCCAGCCGTCCACGTTCTTCAACTGCGGTGCGAGAGTGTCGAAGTTGCCCGTGTTCTTGATCACGCTGATGATGGCCAACAGAACGTGAAACCTCGTCTCGTCGTCCGGCTGGACCTGGTTGAAAAGTGTGCTCAGGATCCCGAGGGCAATACCGCCGCCATTTTGAGGCGACGATGTCAACGGCTGTGATAGATACTGGCAGATGCGGTTGAGGTATGGGTCGGGGTCTTCGGCGTGCGAGACGAGGTGGATGAGCAGATTGTATGCCGCCTGCACTTCTCTCTCGGGTGCGCCGTTCAGGATCGAGGCGGCCGTCACGATCTTCTTGAGCACTGCATCGCGATTGGTCTTGCTCTCTGGCTTTTCCGGGTTGGCGAGGAGCGGAGTGATCTCTGTGACTGTCGTGCCGTCGTCGCCCTTTGCGTTGTCCAGGTATGTCGCGAGTTCGAGCGCGAGCTCCTCGAATGCGCCCTCAACGAGGCTGAGCTTGGGGAAGCCCGGCATCGTGTCTGTCTGTTTCGCGCTGGTGAGGATGTGCGGATCAGGTGTCGTCGTACGTTTGTCACCTGCGCCGTCGCCGTCGTGTCTTGCTGGTGGGGCTCACGCGAATTTCAGCCAAGACTTCGTCCCAGCACTTTATATTTGCGCCTTCTTCACACGAGCGCCACTTCACCCCGACGTCCGCACTTCCTCCCTCGACACACGCATCTCACAACACATCGCCCGCATCATTCCCTTCCCCGCTCCGAATGGGTGTGTAGATTCCTGCGGCCAGATCTCAGCACCTCCCGGATCACGCAGTGATCAGAGATCCCATCCCTCGAGAAGCATGCCCAAGCACACCACGGGCCTGCTGAGGAACGTGCCGCCGGACAGCACACGCTGCTACCAGTTCGAGGCTACAGAGCACTCCCAAATGGTATGGCGAAAGGCGGTTGCACGTTCTCTGAAGCGTCACGTACGAAGACGGTCTCCTCCCCGGTCCTCCAGCGAATCCGCTCCGCGCCTGAACAATCTCTGCCGTCTTGCTTCCCTCTTCCGATGCGGGCATTCGCAACGTGGCCTTGTGCACGGATCTCCAAGGCCGTCGTTGTATGCATCAATCGATCGTCACGGCCATTTCAACCAAATGCTACCTTCCTCATCTGCTCTCTTGGCCGCGTCGTGAGCTCGCGAGAGCCGCAGATCTGTCAAAGTTACAGATCGTCAACGCAGTGATAGCTCAGTCTGTCAAGCTAGGGCCCGTGTTCATTGCATATGAGGTTCCGTCATCAAAGTGCAGCAGCATAGGAGTGCTGTGAGAAGGCCATGTGCTTATCAGCTAGGTTTCAAGCTACATGGCGCTATGCACAAGTGATCTTGGCACGTCTTTAGCCTTCGCCTATTACGCCTCGCCATAGGCCAACATGAAAAGCTCTCTGACCTTCGGCTAGTGCACCTCACTGCATATTGCTGTTTGTGAGATCTGCGCTCCTTCACGAGCATTCACAGAAATTCGCGCACTCGCAACTGCGGCAAGACTTGCGCCTTGTTTGTGTCGCCTTCTGCGCTGATCAGGGCGATGACCTGCGGGCGAGAGAAGCAGTTGACAGCCCGAGTAGGAATCCCTCGATGTGATGTGACGTGACGATCGATTCTCGTCAGTCCACCCTCAATGAGGTCGGTGGAGGTTGTCCTGGCTCCTTTTCCTGTCCCGCCGCGAGCATTTCCCTGGTGAGCATACAGACTGCACCACAGCCACGGGCAGAGCGATGTCTTCGCAAGCATATCAACAACTGCCCATCGTCGAAGAGAAGGGATCTTGGGAAGTTTCTGATTCCCGACATCGACCTTCACGTCACACGACCTCAAGTACAATATCCGCTACGACATGCCTGATACTGTGCCTCCTGTCCTCAGCTGTATCCATCATGGCTGGCTACTTCCTCGCCTCGCGGATGCAGGACTCAGAATGCTTTCGAAGACATAGCGTGTACTGTATGTATGCCGAGGGTCCTCAAATACCAGTCGGCAAGTCCTGAAATGTCTCAGCTCCAGCGATCTCTTCGATCGATACTACATACCACAACATCCTCTTCAATGGCACAATTGCGCAGGACTCGCCTTACCGAGGAGAGCCGCATCCTTCCATTGACGCAGCATGGCATGATTTGATGAATTGTAAGAACACACACTTGAACCTCGCAAAGGCACATGCTGATACTCCTGGACAGTCAATCTCACATACATAACCGGTGACGAGCTCGCGCATATACCCGGTCATCTCGACTCGATTCACATGCCACCGGAGGCCGGCATTCCAGACTCATATGTTGGATCCCTGGAGGTCTTCCACCAGCTACACTGCGTGGTAAGCCTTATCTCCAACTTCTTAAAACTATACAATTCCTAACGCCCCGTTCTCAGAACATGCTCCGCAAAACCAACATCTGGAACTACGAGTACTACAATTCTACCGGACATTTCCCCGATCCTCTCGACCTACAGAAAGAACACTTTGGTCACTGCATCGATATGCTGCGGCAGGTGCTCATGTGCAACGCAGATGTCGGCATTGTGACATTCAGATATGTGGAAGATAACCCGCGACCTTATCCGAACTTCAACAATTGGCACTCCTGTCGAAATTGGGACAGCATCATGGAATTCGCGGATAGTAGGAGAGTCGGCGAGGATTGGGATCGCAACTATCTGCATAGACAAGAGGGTGAAAAGGTGTGGAGCGTGCCGCCTTAGACTTAACACTGACGAGATCAATGGGCATTGAAATGGATACATTTTTTTCATCAATTTCACGATCCCAAAATTCGCGGGAACGTCAAACGGAGTGCCGACGACGAGCTGTATTCGCACTTCGTATCACGCAAATGTATCTTGTGCAATTCGGGTCGTTTCAAACTGAAATTCCCCGACGACGACACCAGCGTCGTAAAGCTCGCAACATGATCTACACGACGATCGCCAAGCTTCAGGCGAAGCTGCATGCATGTACAACATGTGGCTCAGGCACGGACCGCTTTTATTGGATGATTTGAGAGAGTCCCGAGAGAGCTTCTTCACGTGTGGAGTGCACTGCGGAGGTTCAAAGAGAACGTCGTAAAGTCGTATTCATCAACGTTATGTACATTCTTGCCTCCACCATCCGCCATCTCTGTCCGCGGAAGCCTCGCCGCGTCCCAAGTTTCACCAACGTTACTTTTCAACCGCATTATTGAACGCCGTCTAGTTGTTGACAGTCACCACACCGCTCTCGTGGCCTTCGCGACCGTAGTCAGCATATGTGAGACCGACTTCGTAGGGGACTTCTGGAGAGAGCTGGCGCTTCTCGACTTTGGTAGCACCCTCTCTTCCGTAATCAGCATATGTCAAGCCGACTTCATATGGAACTTCGTCTTGGAACTGGCGCTTTTCAGCCTTTGCAGCGCCTTCGCGACCGTAGTCTGCGTATGTGAGGCCGACTTCGTAGGGAACCTCTGGGGAGAGCTGGAGATGATTGTTTAGTGGGAGATAAGCGGGTGAATTTTGCAATGGATGGGGCTTACCTGACGCTTCTCAACCTTTGCAGCGCCTTCGCGACCGTAGTCTGCGTAGGTCAAGCCGACTTCGTAGGGGACTTCCTCCTGGAACTGGCGCTTCTCAGCCTTTGCAGCTGCCTCTCGTCCATACTAGAAATAGTCAGTCGGATGAGCGAGGAGGTCTTTCCGCGGGTTAAATTACATCGCCGTACGTCAAGCCGACTTCATACGGCACCTCTGGCGCAACCTGACGCTTATCTAATCACATCGTCAGCCTTGAAGCTATTTCTTGGAGCTCAGCGTGATATACCATTGATAGGAGCAGCAAGTGCAGTGCTAGCCACAAGCGCGGCGACGAGAGCGGATGTAATGAGCTGCATGGTTGCTTGCTTGGATTGTGTGTTTTGGAGTTTGGCAGATTTTGAGCTCCGTCACTTGGGACCAAGGGCTTCATATATCGTCACGAGCGGCGCTTTCTCAGACTCACGAACAGCCTGCTACTTGCTGTTGCATGCGTCGAAGCGAGCCTCATCGTATCAGTCCTCTTCGGGCAGAAGAGGCGAGCAGCGATGGACGATCATTGTAACGTTAGGCCTTGGAATTTGTTGCTCTCAGCAATTGATGTGATGCTACGTTGTCGACAATGGCTTGGCTCCTTCTTCATTCTGTGTTGATCTAGCTCTCCAGCGAGCATCATCGGGATTCCGAAGTCGTCGTGCATCGCTTGGAGCATGTTGGTGCGAATGCATGCCGCAGATCTTGCCGTGAAGTTGTGGGCGTGCTGTAGGAGGTTCGACATCCATCTGGTGCATAGCAAAGCTGTATGGGAATGCAGCCAATCACAACAGCAGGTCAGTGAGCATGTGCGAAAATGAAGCTAGCGCGAAGTTAGCGAGCGTTATGCAGAGCCTAGTATAGCTTGAACTCACGCAGATGTGGGTCTATACTAGAGCAATGTGTGCTTCCTGCGACCCTGCATGAGCTCGCTTCGACTGTAGATCTCGAGTTGGACGATCTTTTGGAGCTGTGGAATTATTTGGTGGTGGTATGACTTCAGTGGTCGTGATACCCCCAGCGTTCAAGATTTTCTGTCCTTTCGCGAAGACACGCTCCTACGCAGCGAAGCTTCTGAAACGCACTATCGTTCACCATGAGCACGAGAACTTCCAGCGACGCTTCGGAGAGCACGCTCCAAGGACAACAGAGCGAAGAGAAGGTGCCGTTCATTGATCAAGAATGGAAACCAACAACATTGCCTGTGAGGGAACGACCGAGCTTGCTGAGGAGAACCATGCCGATTCTCGCACTTGGAGCAGCCAATTTTGTCTGCTTGCTCCTCATATCGAAATTGCTGGAACAGCGCTACGTCCATGGGCCGAATGTTGTATACAGTAGGAGCCCACGTCTAGAGCTTGATAGAGTATTGGCTGACTCCCACGTGCTGCATTACAGCCCCGGCTCGTGAAGCGGTCCAGTGGGAAGATAAGTACTTCGTCCTCCAAGATGGCTGGGACAAGAAGTATTTCCCGATGGAACACTGCGATGGCCTGCGAGCGGCGTGGAAAGATTTACTTATCCGTAAGCGCAGCACTCTCGCGTATCTCCCAAGTTATCGGGCTGACCTCCTTTTCCAGCTATGAATGTACTGTACAGCAAGAACGAAGTCGACAGGTTCGGTGGTGCCAGCGAGAGGTCTACGATTTTGCCCAATGGTACTTATTATGGTTCCAACACCATATACCATAACCTTCCTTGCTTGGTAAGCTGGCAAGAAGACGGTTTGGGAAGGCAGTGGGTGCTGACTGTCGAAATTGCAGCACTATATCTACAAGTCCTTGTGGAAAGACCGGTACTTTCCGGAGCTGACAGCTGACGAGGCGCATCGACTGCAAATGCACAACAGTAGGTCAAGTGTCCTGAACTCGGAAATGCTCGTGCTAACGCCTCTTAGTGCACTGCTTGTCCTATCTCAAGCAGACGATGGAGTGCCAGCCAGATCTAACGCCAATGATCATGTATTGGCCCAAGACGGCTTCGATGCCGACCGCACAACTGGATTATCCGCATCAGTGTGTGAATTGGGATAAGATGAACAGCGGGTGGCGATCTCGATCGTTCGAGCCCTTTGCGGAAGGACTGTTGACACATCCAGAGTTCGGCACGCCGTATGGGCAGCAGACAGGTCCGCAAGTGGGCGTTGTGCGACTTGGAGGGGAAGAGACGGTGCACAGGCATAAGCCTGGCGATGGTTTGGCCTGATTTCGCATGCGCAGATAGCGGAAGAAGTATTTCATTGCACTCTCTTCACCTCGAGCTCTTCTTGAGCGCCTTCTGCGACTTTCACAAAGTCGTGCGCTTTCTTGCTCCACTTCGTGCTCTCGTAAGGTGCTGTGAAAATGCTGATGCGTGCGATTGGCGATTCAGATGGGTCATCTTCCACGTGATACCAAGTCCAGCGTCCGAACGACCAATTCAAGATGTATCGTGATCTGCCATTGGCTTCCGGGTTGACTTCTCTGCCGTCTCCGTTCTTGGGTGATGAGCTGCTACACAACACGCCTTTGATGCGATAGACCTCGTCTTTCGGTGCAGCCTTGAGCAACGCCTCCAGCTTCTGCAGATCGACTACTGCATCAGCAGCGGATGATTTCAAGGTGACACTCAGGCACTCGACTTCGCTGGTGTGCTTCTCCCCGTCCTCGTGATTGTGATCGTGGGCATGCTGCTCTCCTGCGTCTAACCAGTCTCGAGCCAGCTTCGGGTCAAAGCCGAATAAGAGATCCTTCTCCACCCATCCTTTGTCGCTCTTGACTTGAGGTGTATCAACATCGAGATCACCAAGTTTGTCTAGGAAAAGGTCGTAAACCCGCTCTGACAAGCCCTCCCATTTGTTAATCACAATCAGATCCGTCTGCTTCGCCTGCAACTTCGCAGTGAACGACTTCGAAGCATACCCACCCCAATTCTCCGCATCGATGACCGAGATGATGCCGTCGAGTTCGTACCTGCCTGTCGCATCAGACAAGCGCTTGATTTCCAAGACCAGTTTCAGCGGCTCCGCAGATCCTGAAGTTTCGATGATGATTCTGTCGGGATTGTTCGTGGAGTCCAGTTCTTCCAGTGCGGATCCTATCTGGCCAACATTGACGCAGCAAATGCATTCGCCCAGGAGTTCTTGCGTCGCGGCCATCTCGGCCGACCGCGCGAGTTGGGAGTCCACTGCCACATCTCCAATTTCGTTTTTGATGAGAGCGAGCCGGTAGCCGGAGTTCTGCTTTCGAAGTTGTGGGATGAGGTTGAGAAGCAGAGTGGTCTTGCCGCAGCCCGTGAAGCCCGTCAGGATGGTGATGGGGATGCGGGCTGTTGCGCTCTTCTGGTCCGCAGAGTCGGCCATTCTGGTGTTTCCGGGTGGGTGGTCCGTCTGACAGGATGCTGTGGACCTGCTCTACTGTGGACGGGTCTGGCCGATCTGCTTCACGGCGAACACAAATTGCATCGTCTACCACCGTCGTGGTCCCGCCCGACCTCAGCGTCATCGGCCATGTGCTTGGCGATTCCGCTTGGCTCGTGCGCCGCAGCAATGGGATGACCGCACGCCCGTCCCCATCCAATCCCACTCGACTTGCCTTCACGCTGTTCGGGGCTCGTGTGTCCATTGGGTCTGATCGAGCCTACGACGTCCTGGCGCTCAGCCGATAGACGACGCTGTCTCACCATGCGTCTCATCGGCTCAGGTGCGCCCACGTCATGTGTGCCAAGTGGTGGGCTGTGCAAGCGACCACACGATCGGCCTGTTTGCTGCAGGTGCACTGTACCATCGAGCTTGCGCATGGGGCACGCGATATAACAACCCACTTCTGCCGTGCAGCTTCACCTCCTCCCACTCTCCCCACGTTCGCAACCAAGCTTCGGAACCCGCCCGTCAAGAACCACCAAGCACCGACAGGCAGCTCACTCCAATCAACCACCCACCATGGACTTCCTCAAGAACGCGGCGGGCTCCCTCGGCGGCGGGAACAACAACAACAACACCCAGCAGCAGGGTCAGCAGGGTCAGCAAGGTGGAAGCGGAGGACAGCAACAGCAGCAGGGCAGCAGCGGGGGCGGCGGCTTCCTCGACGGCATCATGAACAAAGCCAACGGCGCAGCTGGTGGAGGTCCGGAGAGCGAGAAGAACGAGGACTACCTGGACAAGGGCATCGACTACGTCCAAGAGAAATTCATGGGTCAGGGCGCGCAGAACAACGAGAGCGCCGTCGAGCAGGCCAAGGACGAGCAGATCTCCGACTTCATTCGCGGACAGTATAAGAGTGCGACGGGCAAGGATATGCCGATCAAGGACAAGCCTACCGCCCTCGACAGGAATGTCGATTAGATGGTCGTTGCCAACACGCATTCTCTCTTTCTGAGTGCATGAGAGGCTCTGCGCGGCTGGCTTGCCTTCGGGCATGAATGTGCAACAGGGAGTCCTCTCCGAAACACGACCACTTGTTCCTGCAGAGTGGCGTCACGACAGACACGACAGTGGAAGAAAGAAGATGTGAGCACCCTACGTATTGAGGACAGTCATACGTAGATGAGAAATGAACATGGTGCGATTGGTTGATGATACCATTTCCCATTGCTTGCTGCAGTACTAGCTCTCCGCGAACACAAGTGGCTGCGCGTTCTAACAGACCATGTGACAATTTCTCCACATGCTGACGAGCGCACGAGCGCACGGGCAGAATCACTGCGGATTTTCTCGTCCTCCTCGCCACCTCGAGCCGCGCTGGAGATGTGCAATCGACGAGAGGACGGTGGCGGGCGAGGTTTGAGCGAGCAAAAGCGAGCGGCAGAAAATGAGTCTGGACCCTGCTTGTTGGGTCTTTGGATCCGCTGAATTCTCGTAGACCGTTCATCGGCTAGAAATTACAACCTCACCAAACTTAAGGTCTTGAGGCGTTTAAGGAGATTGAGCCTTTCGGAGAGCTTAAGATCCATAAGATTTGATATCAAGACGGTGAAAGTGGATGAAGAAATCTTTGGTCAACCTCTGCTTTGCTTCGCGTTGGAGTCGAACAACACTTCATTCGCCGAGCTAAATAGCCGTCTAAGTTAGTTCAATCGTCGGCGCGTAGTGAGCCCCCGCGTTTCTTGCCTCGCCCGTGAGCGGCGACCTCGCACCTCACCGAGCGCTGTCTATGCCCGGTTGTTCGAGACCAAAGTTTGCACAGGCAGAACTAAAGAACTATCAGCCCTATGGGCTGACGACGCAGCCTTCGAAGGTGGAGATGGCAGATCGTTTGCCCAAGACGTCGGACTACCCTCCAATTCCCAACCCCGAATTTTTCCTCCCGCGAAAGAGTCCAATTCTGCTCTTGGTGCGTGATAAGCCCTCGCCTCTTTGGCCTTGCCTGCAGGCAGAGACTTTCCATTGGTAGATGCATCAGTCTCGTCAACACTGGGAGCTCCAGATTTCAGGTCCATCCTATATGCGCAAGAAGTTCAAAGTGTCGGTGCAGATCGTAGGAATCGGTTGCGAAATAAGTAAGATATAGCCATTTAACGGTTTCCGAGCTCCTGAGAGCGCTAGGCGATCTAACGTCCCGAAAAAGTCTCTCCGAACAGAAATCGAAAGCTGTAGGTTTGTTCGCTTGATCATTTAAAGTCTTCTAACATGCGTATCATAGGGATCGGACTGTAGATGCTTAAGATAACAAAGGGTCGGAGATTCTCGTTCGTTCGGTAGGTAGTAGAAGGACTCGGGTGTCGGAGGCTTCTCAGATTGCGACGGTAGGTAATCGGAGCGACGGTATAGCTTTCTGAAGGTCTCTAAACAATAAAGTAAGTGCATGAGGAGTGTATCTGAAGGAACAGGTAGATAGGCGCCTCCGAAGAGCCCGAAGGCTCTCGTAAACGCCTCTCTTCTATATGTCTCTCCTTACTTGCCTTTCGATCCCAAGTATTCTGAGCCTCAAAGTCCCCCTGTCTGAAACGCATGGCGCACCAGCCAACACTACGACGATCAGTACGATGGTAGTCCTGAAGACAGGTTGGTCCAGAAAGTGGCATGCCGGAGAACAGATGAAAGAAGCGCTGGAAAGGAAGGACCTCGAGATGATTGAGGAGTATACTCCTTGGTGAATTCAAGAATGAGTGTTCGACTTGCTTTGTGGGTCGTTACTAAGTGACTGATAGATGACTGCTTCTTGATTGGTGTGAGACCGTGAAGTTGGCGTGGATGCGTGGATGAGTGTGTGTCGCGGTGTGCTGCTCCGTGAGGTCGCGACGCGTCGCTCTTGATGCTTGTGGCGCCCCTTGAGGAGCAGCGTCTTGCCTCGTGACAGCGGCGCTGGTTTGGTCTCTGTAGAGTCACCGTGGGTCATGATGGGTGACGATATATTAAGTAGGTGCATGTTGCTGTCGCGGTGTGGTGGCTCTCACGATCGAAGACGCGTCAATTCCGGCGGAAAACGCGTTGTGATGGCTGAGACGCGCCGATGGGAACGGAGAGCGCAGCAGGGGCAGGCAGCAGAACCTTGCAGGGCATCATATAATACATTCGTATCTAGCAGCTTCTGGCTGCGAGCTCCTCCTTACCGCTTTGCTACCACAAGTCCACATCCGGACATGTCATGTGGTCGTGGGAGCCTTTACGGTGCCAGCACCTGCTGCGAATCATCGTAATCTATTTCCCGCACGCCATCCTTGTCTACCACCTTCACGAGCACGCCCTTGAAGTCGATGGGCAACCGCCGCTTCAGCTCATCCGTGCACATTCTCAAGATCTTCATCCCCTGCTCGAAGCTGATGTCTGGGTGGTGATGCTTGTCTAATGTCGACAAGCAGTAGTACTGTGCGTAGCCGTGGGCGGCGTATGGTACGGGAGCGCACGACGCGAGGTAGTCGATCCAGTGCAGCGTGGGCTTGTTGGTGTGATGGTCGAAGCCGCCGAGCAGCAGATTCACGGTGTAGGGTGAGCGCGATCGCAGGGATTTCGCGAGTTCTGAGCGGACGAAGGAGGCGGTCTCGTTGGGGGTGAGGTCGGTGCCGTTGCGCATGCTGTAGAGGGCGACGTTGGCCTGGACGTATTCGGCGAACTGGACTGTTTGTTGTCAGTATGAGCACGTGTGAGTGGCTGTAGACGGACGCACTCGTATCGCCGGCTTCTCCCACGAAGGCCATGAGAGTGTGCTTGTTCAGCGAGCGCGTCTTGTCATCGGATGCCTTGAGAATGGTTGCGCCTCGCATGGCCGCTTTCGAGGCGGCGATGATGGTGAAGTCCTTGCCAGTGATGCCGAGGAGAACCTCCCTGGATATACATTAGTGGGCGACACATCCGAGAGGCCGAGGGATCATACATGGTTGCAGTGTTGTTGTTGTGTGTGTGTGTGTGTGGTGTGGGAAGGAAATTGTCCAATGGAGTTGATGATGGAGCTCTGTTCCCATAGGCAGCTGCAGTTGACGCGGTTCACTTAGATCGGCGCCGGCTTCCGAGCCCTAAGAATCTGGCAAAGCTTCCCGCAACACTCTTCTTGTTCGTTCACAAGCTCGCGACCGCATCGATAGATTTCGACAAAACGAAACGAATCAGTGTATGCCCAAGCCGAGACCACGCGATTGTGTGAGTCTTCAACAATCGGAGAACTGCTTTGACGCCGAAGACACAGTGGAAGTGGAAGTGTTGGCGTCTTTCTCGGTCCGGGCCTCCGTAGCCCTACACGGAAGCTAGATGGACAGGGTTTAGAAAAGTGCAGCTTCACATGAAACTTCGACAGCATCTGCGTTGCGGTGCACCCTATCCCGAATTCAGGCAAGATGGCCTACAAAGCAGAAAAGCGCACAACTTTCGAGCCGAGTCGTGTGATCCAGCCCATCTACACCGGCGGCGCAGTCTCGCTCAGTCAGAATGGGCGCATTCTGGCCTCGACATTGGGCGAAGATGCCCTGCTCACGGACTTGAGTACCGGCGCCCATTTGGCGCGCATAGAAGGCGTAAGCATGTTCCATGGTGCTCAGTGGCGCGGACTGACTGTTGACACAAAGTGACCAGGACGGCGAACCTCTAACCACCATCACGCTCACTCCCGATGCCTCACACCTGATACTGTGCTCGCGATCGATCGCGACGCGCATATATTCCCTCCATGAATCACATCTGGGCGATACGATCGATGCGAAGCTAGTGCGCACACTCAAACCCCACAAGACGCCCGTAGTTGTTGTGGTGACAGACAGCACGAGTTCACTACTAGCTACGGGAGGCGCAGACGGCGAGATCAAAGTGTGGGACATTCGCGCAGGCTATACGACGCACACTTTCCACGGACACAGCGGAGTCATCTCGGCATTGCACTTCCTCCAAGTCGATCCGAACGAAGCGGGCGAGGCAACGACCAAGAGCAAGAAGAGAAAGAACAAGCAAAGGAATGATGCCGCAGACGAAATACTAGATGGTGCGACAGCAGTGTATAGGCTGGCTTCTGGAGGCGACGATGGAAACATCCGAGTGTGGGACCTCCACAAACGGAAAGCAGTCGCGACACTCGAGAGTCATGTCAGCGTTGTGAGGAGCCTGGATTACTCGCCCGAACAGAGATTGCTGCTCAGCGGAAGCCGAGACAAGACAATTGTACTGTGGGATTCAAGATCATGGCAACAAGCTAGCACGATTGCGGTGTTAGAGACCATCGAGGCTGCGGGATTTCTCGAAGCTGGATCCATCGTCTACACGGGAGGGGAGACTGCGAGACTTCGAATATGGAATACGGACAATGGGCGAGAGGTGACGGAAGAGCAGGAGGAAGGCGCGGAGATCGAAAGAATAGTCGATGTGCAGTGTTCGCCTGATCTGCCATTCCTACTCACGGTGCACGACGACCAGACCTTGATCTTGCGGTCATTGGAAGGGCTCGCGAGTGCGTCCAGCGCCAATCGGATACCCCCATTGCCCATAATTCGACGGATTAGCGGGACTCACGACGAAGTCATCGACCTTGCATATGTTGGACGGGATCGAAGTCTTCTGGCTCTTGCGACAAATTTAGAAGACATCCGTATTGTCTCGCTGGACGCAGATAAGTCAAGTGGTGGCTCACCTTACTTTGGCGCCGATGTTGCTCTTCTTCGTGGTCACTCTGAGATCATCATCACCATCGACACCGATTGGTCTGGCTGCTGGCTTGCCACAGGAGCGAAGGACAACACTGCAAAGCTGTGGCGGTTAGATCCCAAGAACAACTCTTATGAGTGCTATGCCACGTTCACCGGGCACGCTGAGAGCATAGGAGCTGTAGCGCTTCCCAATGGTACACCAGCGCATGGATCGAAGGAGTACCAAAGTCCGCTCGAGCACCCGCCTAAATTTCTCATCACTGGAAGTCAGGACAAGACGATAAAGCGATGGGATATTAGCACGCAAGCCGGCAAAGGTCCCAGGGCAGCATACACGAGGAAAGCGCATGACAAAGACATCAATGCGATTGAGGCTTCATACTCCTACACAACCCCTCTGTTCGCATCCGCATCACAAGACAAGACTGTGAAGATATGGGATGTGCAGACCGGCGAGACTATCGGAGTGTTGCGAGGCCACAAGCGTGGTGTGTGGACAGTTGCATTTTCCCCTCCCGATATGCCTCCTTTGCCTACGAACGAAAGCGGAAGTGCGAGCACCTCCAAAGGCATGGTGGTCACTGGCAGCGGTGACAAAACCGTCCGGATATGGAGCTTGACAGACTACAGCTGTCTGCGAACATTTGAAGGTCACTCGAACAGTGTGCTGAAAGTCGTCTGGCTTCCTTCGCCGCACAAAAGTGGGAAGGACGTCAGAGGTGTGCAAGTGGCCAGCGCTGCTGGCGACGGCCTCGTTAAGGTCTGGGATGCACAAAGTAGCGAATGTGCTACAACTCTCGACAATCATATCGATCGTGTCTGGGCGCTTGCAGTCCGGCCGCAACCAGCACGCAGTGAGGCAGATGCGAAAGCAGAATCTCAAGAAGCTGAGGAGGAGGCACCGGACAGCACATCACAGCTTGAATTAGTCTCTGGCTCGGCGGACAGCACACTGACCTTCTGGGCCGATACCACAACGCAGACTGCCCTCGCGGCGACGACGCAGGCCACGCAGCGGATCGAACAGGACCAGGAGCTGCAGAACGCGATTCGAGCCAACAATTTTCGAGACGCGATTGTTCTTTCGTTGCAGCTCAATCACCCAAAGAGACTTCTCGAGGTCTTCAGATCGGCCATCGACAATCCTTCCACAGAAGTTGAAAGCCTTACGGGGCGTGTCGAAGTTGATGATGTCCTCGCATCGTTGTCTGAAAGTCAGCTCTGGAACCTCCTCCGCCGATTGCGAGATTGGAACGCAAATGGTCGAACACATCACGTCGCACAACGTGTACTATATGCGCTGTTCAGGATATACCCAAAGGAGAAAATCATTGGTCTGCAACGGCGACGCAAGCAAATTGCGGCTGCAGACGACGACGAGGCTCTTGCAGGAGCCATGGCCGAGACGAGTCTCCAGGACAAAGTGAAGAGCAAGGAAAGCGTCAAGGACGTGCTCGATGCTCTCAAGGCCTACTCAGATAGACACTACCAACGTCTGGAGAAAACGAGTGAGGAGCGATTCGTCTTGCTCTGGGCACTGGGACAGATGGATGATGTCAGCACGGCGAATTTGCAGCTCGCTAACGGTGTGAACGGCCACAAAGAGGAGGATGTTGTAATGCTGAACGGAACGTAATGCAATATAAAAGGCCCATCGCCGCCTGCCGTCGGAATGCGCGGATCCAGCATTCGATTCGACCAGCTGATCCGATTTTCCCCACAACAGAAGCCAGACCTGGGACGCATGAGTAATGATACCACTCGGAAAGCCGTAGTATTGCATTGTCGACCATGTTGTTTTGCCCAATCAAGCTCTTCTGCAACGTAAAGTACCGCAAGACCGCAAGGTGACAAAGACAAAACCGCGGTTGGTTTTCCACCTGTCCCTTATGCCCTTGGCGTTACCGTGTTTATACTACCTGCCAATAGGTACTGCTAACTCTTCCTACGCAAACCTCCAGCTTCAGTAGCAATCCACGCAATTGGGATAATTTGAAGCCACATCGCTCAGCCTACTACCTCGATCTCGGCGGAGCCGACAACACGGCATTACCTCACGCACCGTGCGAGGATCATGGCCCATGGAAAGTATACTGACCGTAATCTGTATTTGGCTTTTGGGAAAGTGTGGTACTGCGAGGCGAGAAGATGACCAACTTTTAAGACTGCACCATATATAGTCAAACCCCAAAACCAAACCCCGCAGCTATCCGCTTCATTCCATTGCGTAGCTACCTGAGCTGTAACTTCGCAACTCGGACCACAACAACTCAACATCGCTATCGCGCAGCTCAAGGTTTCATCATCGCCCGAGATGAAGTGAAGTGGACGGAACCCATTCCTCTGGCTGCACTTCCGAACATTACGACTGCGAACTCTGCGAAGAGAATCTGCCTCCCGGCCACCAAAAGCGCAAAAAAAAACAGAGAAGTCACGGAGTGTGTCACCGAGATTTGAGTCATCGAAGCCACGGCTCGAATTACTACTGTCTACTTCATTCCGCTGTCAGCAGATATCACCACTCTAGAACGACTAGCTTACAATGTTCCGAATGGCTTCCTTGACGACCCCTCAGGCGGCCGCCGCGCGCGCAGCGCGCGCACCGGCAGAATGTCCAATATGTTACGAACCGACAGCACTGCCCATCAAGACCGGCTGTGGCCATCGCTTCTGCTACGACTGTGCGAGTCGATGGTTCGTGATGTCGGATCAATGCCCAATTTGTCGGAGCAAGGTGTGCCAGGGACCGCCAAATCCGCAAGAAGCTATCAACGCGATCTTAAGCCGTTTCTGGCATTCTGCGACGCAGCGCCGAGAGAATTTGGAAGCGGAGTCGAGGCTGCAGGAGCAGCGGAGAGAAGCTTTTCGGGAGGCCGTACATCGCATTCTTGATGCGGAGGCGCCTAATGGGCAGGTTTGGCGGATTGGTGCACTTGTGAGGCGTCTGCGCAATGATCACTCTGCTGGCCGGTATGAATTCGAGTACGATGAGGCGCTTGAGATGCTGGGTGTGATGCATTCTGAACGAACTGGAATCGTTGTGGTCTCCGACTTGGTGCTCAAAAGCGATCTGGCTGAAGATGATGCGGAGGAGGCTGAGGTCGAAGACCTGGACGAAAGTGCGGAGGATATCAGTGAGGAGAGCAGCGAGAAGGAAAGCGACAACAGCGATATAGACGCTGGAGAGGACAGTGGAGAGGAGAGCGAGGCTGATGCCGAGGCGGATCTGCCTCGCATGGGATAGAGGGAGGTGATGGTGTAGGGATAACCACTTGGCGCCAGCAGGTTCCAGGAGGTTTCGCCAACGCGCACCAGCAATGCCGTCTACCCAACACTTTCCAGCCCTCCCTACCTTGCAATCTGGGGCCGAGAAGGCGTTCAAGGTTTTGCAGGCATCGATCGACCACTTCTCCGGAAGACGGACATCGCGAATACACCACGTCCATACTGCACAGCTTCCTTTGAACGGGGAAGTCTCGGCATTCGACAATGCAATCTCCCAAACGCACGTATGCTGCCATTGAAACCCCGAATCCGCCTGTCTCCATCGAGGTCCTCCTATCTGGGTGACGAGGCGGTCCCATGCGCGTTTACAATATCCAGCTCATTCATTCGGCCAACATGTTGGTGTAGGTACGCTGGAAGGGGCTCGAAGAAGCGTTGTAATCTTTCGAATTGTCGGAGGAACCTGTTCGTTTGGCTCACATCTTGGCTGTGCTGTTGACTATCGAATCAGCACTGAGCAGCAACGCATTCGTGTTGCAATTCACTTCAGAACGCCGAAATAACAATTTATCATGCACAGGCGAATAGGCGGCGTTTTTTCCATTGCGCCAACTGAAGTCCTCGCTGTCTTTGTCTGCCTCCTGCAGGCCTGACTCTAGCGTGTTTCAACGGTGCCAAACAACGACAATTCACGCGTGCAAGTTCGAACATGCCACTCCCCTCATACACCGACTTAATCATCCACCACCTCTTCTCCGCCATGGAACAAGACCAGGACGACTACGTATCTCTACCAGTACGCCACGATTCACCATCGGGCATTCCATTGGTAGGTAGGTACAAATGTATAACATCCCGCATCAACAGTCATAACAGCACACCTTTTCTTCGAAGGACTGGAGGTTTCAAAGCCTGCGAGATCCGCCACGGCCAACAACGTGCTGTGAGAAATTCTCCGAGAGTAGGCACGCGATCACCAGAAAACAGCTCCACCTCTGGGCACGTAAAGCGGTCTCTGCTCCCTAGCCTCGCGAAGAAGCGCAGTAATGTAACAGGAAGCTGTCTGAGACACCATTGCTTGTGAACTCCTGCCAGCGATTTCGGGAATACTTTATCTTCTGCAGGACCAGGTTCATCTCTCAGTCACGCTCTCCTGCGAATAAGCTGCCCTAACTCGGCTACCAAAAAGTTTGCAAAAGCCCGGAAAGCGAGACATACCCTGCTGTCCGAGTCCATATACAGGTGACAGATGGTAACGCTTGAGGTTTCTACCAAATGTCGCGGATGCTTGCACCTTCCCTCACCCCTCCTACTCAGTCTTCAGAGTACCATGTCTTGAGCCACAGCTCTCTGGCTTCTACTTCCTCATCGTCCAGCTCCACCTCTACCACCTCGTCCTCCTCTGCAACCCTCCTATTCCCCATACTATCAAGCGCACTCAAGACCTGTCCAACGGAAACCCTCTCTGCTGACCTACGCCGCCGGTCTGGCTTCTCAACTTGCTTGTGATGGGTGGCTTGGGCTTCATCTATCTCCTCCACGACTTGATCACGCGTCTTCTTACTCTCAAGCGCCTGTTGGTCGTACGCTCCGCCTTTGCAAGTCATCCGTAGCATGAGTGCTTTTGGGGTCATTTCGATACCCGGATGGGCTTCGTTGATGTGGTCGGCGAGAACTTTCTAGGGGTACCGCTTGCCGAGATCGTAGAGGACCAAGCCTTCCAGCTTGTCGGGGTTGCCGTTGAAGAGAGCCCGATCGGCTTTGGATATGGTGTTGCTCTGGATTGATGGTGCATCGGGAGCCTCTGGTTCCTCAGGCTTATGTGACACTTCTGGCCGATTGGAGGTTTCCGGCTGCTTGAGATTTTCCGGCTGCTTGAGAGTTCCTGGCCGCTTGAGAATTCCTGGCCGCTCTAGAGTCTCCGGCTGCTCGGATTTTTCTGGCTTCTTGACCGGCTCGGTCGGGTTTGCATACTCGGCTTCGGTGAGGAAGCCACTGGAAGCCGCCTCTACGATGTGCATTATATCGGAACGATCTCGTGGCGTACCGGATCCATGCTTCCGCTTCGACTTAGGTGATGGCAGTGCTATGTTATCGACAGGCTGAGCTAGTGAGGGGCCCGTTTTTGAGCTACCAGTCTCCGGCCTCAATTCACGTGGTGGTGTTGTCATATCGGCAGACTCCTGAGCCAAGTTGGAGCTTGAATACGTGCCACCTGTTCGCGAGAACCAGGAGCGAGGTCTGGAGGCTGTGTCGACACTGCCAGGTTGCTTTATCTGATATCCAATTTGCTCAACTCCATCGTAGATGGTACCCTCCATGTCCTGGGGCGGGAGTCGAAAGGTGAGGCCATGCTGACGACGAGTGTCATTTAGCTCAAGCTCGAACTCGTACTGATCGAACTTCTTCTGTCTGATAATATCTCTCCTGTAATCGTTGAGACGGTCGCGAAGGGCGTCACTCGTGATTGGATCTGATCTCCCATTTTCGTTGGCCCTCTCGACAATCTCAGAGAACTCATACTCTTTGGCTAGACTGTAGAGGAGGGAGTCTTTGATGTTGTTCTGATCACCGCCAAAAATCTCATCGATTGGAATACCTTCGAGGACATCGGACGTCTGTCTCGTGGCTACGTGAAGCTCGATCGACTTCCTGGCTCTGAGTTCCCTCGAACGGGAAGCGCCATTCGAGTCGCCTTGGGCCGAGATTGCTTCGAGAGTCCTGGATTTTCTCTTTCTCGTGGCTGGGCGAGGCTTTGAGGTCTTCACTCTTGAGCCACGAGAACGGGGATTGGCAGTCGGAGCGCCTTCGGTCATGTCTACATCTCGGTCCAATTCCTCATCGCCGGAGTCTGGCAGAATTTCCTCCAAATCCTTGCCGGTCGTCATACTCAGGGTTGGAGAAGGAGCTGACTTGCGGCGAGACTTGCGAGGAGTCGTAATGACCTCGGGGTCTTCAGCAAACGAAGGGGCCTTTCGCAGAGCGCCGCTGCTGCGGATTGAACGATCCGAGGACTTGGTGCCTGTGTACGCTTCGGGGCCTAGCGAATTCGATACTGCCGAATGCGAATCGCCAAGAGACGTACGCGGAGTTTGAGAAGGCTCACCGGAATCCTTCTTGGAGCGAGCAACTCGAGCTCCTTTTGCAGCTTTTCTGCCACCCATACTTGATCTAGCTGTGTGGACGTGTGTTGAGGTTTGAGTAGATTTCGGCACCTACTGGTCAGAGTCTCTGGTATCAGGTGAAAAGGACAATGATGAGAGAATTCAAGTGCTGAGCGAGAAGTTCGCCGAATATTTATGTTTATGCTAGATCCGACGAGCTCGGAACATACAAATAGTGCATATTCGAGGGGCCCGCCTCATTCACCCTCTCTTCACGTCGCATCTCACGACTGCTGGTCAGAACCGCTAGTGCCCCTGTGGTAGATCATATTCGAGGAGGCACTGTCTGCTTCCCGGTGCTTCCACCGTTATTTGCATACACAACTGGGTCAGTGAACACTTGCGAGATAACGCATTGACATAAGGACTAGGATATAGTTGCTACTAGAAATTTACGAGTTCTGATACGGTGCTGCGAAGAAAAGTCTTTTTATTGTTATTCGAGCTGCGTCAAGAATTAGCGTCCAGCGCCTACGTGATCAGTGCGAGCACGGCTACCTTACAACAATTATCTACTGCCTTCGTGACGACCGTCGAAGAGTCTCCACAACCTCATTCGCCCTGCCGCGAACCTTCAGACCAAGGGAAATGCGCGCATCGTTCACTTCTCGCTTCAGGTGATCACCATCGTCGCCAGCAGCTGCATACGCCGCTATCAAGCGCCGGGCAATGTTTGTGGCGTTGGTGTCTTCCTCACTTGGATGTGCGGCATTTACGAGATCGGCGAGGGCTTCGTTGCTGTAGCTTTTGGCGAGGCGCACGAGGTTTGCTCCCCGGATTCGCTGGACGGGCCCGTTTACGATCTCGTCGTTTGTCGCCGTCGCTGGGTATACTGGCACATTGTTAGCGGTGAAGGTCTGAGGTTGTGAGGCAGAGGCGAGGTCTGACACTGGAGGAGGAGGCGTGGGCTCTCGAGGCTCCTCTTCTCGATCTTCCACGTTGTAGAGCATGAGACGTGCTCCGGCAGACATGTCGACGTTTCCAAAGTCTGGATCGTTCTGGAAGGATGCCTGCAGAATTGGCGCAGCAAGATCGACATCGGTTTCGTTGTACATCTTGGATTGTTCCGATATGGATTTGAGCAGTTTTGATCTTGACTGTGTAGAGAGAGTCGAGATGTGCTTTTGTGATTTTTATGAGTTGTCGAGACACGAAGAAGGTCGGCATATTTGTATAGTGCTTGCTGTCAATTTTGAGTATGGAAATATACAAAGCTATTGTCACTGTAAAATGAGCGATTGTAATTGTTGCTGCAAATAGAAAGTTATTGTCGGGTTTGTTGAAGCTATTGTGCGAACATAAACTTTAAGTAATATTGTCGTCGTGACTGTCGACAATAAGCACTTCAGCTCGGTTACCAGGCGCTGAAGCATTTTCAGAAATGACGTCGCGAGTAGACAGCACAGACTGGATGTAGTGACTTGTCTGACCAAGTTCTTTGTTCGTTCAGCTTCCACCAAAGACACGGTGCACTTCGCAGGACTCAGGAGACAGTGGACGATCTTGCATGGTCGTGCGGGCGGCAGTGCGCCCGCGTAACGAGGGAATTTCAGTTCTTCGACTTTTCTGCTGTGCAGTATGAGATGTAGTTGCGAGGTTGTCATGACGATGGAAAGTTCTTGGAAGAGAAGGCGGAGAGACCTGAAGTCCGGAGCGGGCTTTCCTGCCAAGAGGAGAGACGCTAAGTTACAGCGTGGCCGTAAGAAAGCGTCTCTCGCATTGCAACAGTCAGACATTGTTCGTTATTCGAGCAGCTAATTTGAGTGCTTACATATGTATGTACCAGATCAGATCAAATGAGATCAGTGTCTCTCTCAGTGTCAGCCACCAGCTGTGCTGGCAATCAGCTGAGCTTCCACTGTTCTGAACATAGCTTCCGGCGGCAAGATCTTCGAGACCTCTCGCGGGCATTCATTCGTGCCTAATGGCCTTTCCTACAACTCTCGTCCACATCTCAATCATAAAGACTCTGCAAATCCTTCCTCGTAGCAATCTCTGTTAGACTGTCGTTATTGCCATCTCGCTTGAAGAAGTCGGTGATGCGTATGTTGTTCGTCTTTCCTGACTGCCCACCTTCCTCCACTTGCTCCACAATCAACTTGTTTGAGCTCTTTGGCTGCAGAGGTCGACGCAGCTGAGCGACTAGAAGGCGCCGATTGCCGATTGGAGTGACACGTTGGACGTCGAACGCTTCACTGTCATCGTCGCTGTCTTCAATGACGATGGGCGCTTGTAGTGAGACATGTTTCGCAGGCATGTGTTCGTCCGAGTCAGAGATTACGCTAGGTGATTCGAGATTCGACAGCTTGTCTTTCTTTTTGGGTGGCTGGACCACTCCCTCTTTGCTGGAAGTCGAGCTGGCGTGCGGGATGGGAGACCACTCCTTGAATGACAGCTTTCGCTTCGCTGACATTGACTTTGGAGCCTTGTTGATTGCTCGCGAGGGGTTCGAAATTGCAGTCTTTAGCCAAGGAAGCTTTCGACCTCTCTCCGTAGATAAGTCGCGCCCTTGCTTTGGTATCTCGAGAGTCTCCATCATCGATAGCAACGTGTACGCCGTTTTGTTTGCGGTGGGTGTGAGACGAGACGTGGGCATAATAGTTCCTGGGTCATGCACACCATCGTCTCTTGTATTTGGAGCGCGTTTTGGGCCGGTCCAGTACTCGAAGACCTTCTCAGGCTCCCTCCGATCTTCTGCCTGCATGCATAGCGTACATTCCCCGCAACGAAGACTTGGTGCGGGCATATGTACACCCGAATGCCCATGAAATTTGCGAGCCTTGTTCAACTCGTACTCAAACGCATACGCACATTTCGAGCCCTCTCGAAGCACCTGACTCTTGTATTTGGCCAGCTCTTTGTGCAGCTTTCGGGTGTTAATCCTGTCTTCCTGTCTGCCCATATTGACCTTTGCCTCGATAATGGAAAACTTGTAACGTTTGCTCAGCTCAAACAAAGTGCTGCCTGATATAAGTTCGAGCTTTTCCGTGAAGATCTCGTCAAGGGTTCTGCCGTCGATGAATCCAGGTGCATGGTACACGCTTGTGTTTGCCGAATCATCGTCGAAGATGCGTGGTTCAGCGGTGTCCGCGCAGAGTTGGTCTGTCTCCGCCAGCTCCAAATGGGCCAGGTCGGCTCTGGGCACAGACACCAGATGCTCTCTCGAAAATGCTGTCCACGACGTCGCCACCTTGCCTTCCATGATTTGCTCACACGCTGATTGTTCAGTCGCAATTTTGTTGACGGGAAACTTCTTGTTCGTGCTTTTGAGCACGACGAAAATGTCGAGTCGAGTCTGAGTCCTAACTATGCAGGAAGGCAGTCGAGCGATTACCAGCTCGAAACGGTCGGGAGTTGTCGCCGGTGGTGTTTCTACACGATGATGTCGACGTCAAGGACAGCTGATTTGTGGCACGCTATCCGGGTGATGGGGGACGGCTGTCGGTAGGAGGAAGAAGGCCAGAAGATTAGTTGATAGGGTGGGGCAGCCTTCGAGGACCGTGAAGCGCTTTTGTACTTTCTGCACGTGTGTGTCATTATCATTCACTTGCTTGAAAATCTTGGCTAGGGCAGCCGCTGCTTGGAGTTAGCAGTCAGTAGACATAGGGAACCCACCCGAATCTTCGGTTCGTCGCGTATGTTCACCGCACTGGTTGCTCAAATCACAGGGTTCCAGTCACGCTGCTCCCACCTAGATGCCCGATTCCGTTTTCACACGTTGGTCCTTTTCACTCTTGTCGCGACAGGCTCGATCCCGGCTTGTGCGCACGACAGACCTACACGAAAAGGCTCCAAGACAAAGCAGTTGTGTTCGGTTCCTCAAAGGAGCATTCCACCCACCAGTTGCAGAAGGCTGTACCAGGATAGCTCTACCGAACACCAGGGACTCCGATGGCGGACGAGCTCAGCAGAGATTCTGGACCAGCCAGTGCAGTCTCTCAGCGACGTGGTGGTAAACATCTTGCCAGTATGGCGAAGTAAGGAATGCATGTCATCGGCTACGACATGGCTTTGTTCGCGCCCTGTTCTGGTCTGGCTTTATGTTGGTAGCCAAGCCTCCGTGCCTGTGCAGATTAGCAGTGAGCATCCATTACACCACAGCATATCCCCGTAAAGCGGATGCAACGTGTCTTGTCGCGTGCTGGATATTGGGTTTCTGGAAGTGATGTTCACAGTGAAAGGAGCTAGGGAAAAGTGCAGTGGATCTCCATAACTGGCGATCAGAGAAAGGAGTCTGATCTTTTCGCGTCACTAGATCCGTTGGCTGTCACATGCAGCCTCGAATCGAGGGTATCGTGTCGTCAATGAGCAGTGTTGCATCTGGTGCATTCATGTTGCTGACGTGAAAAGAGAGGTGGAAGAGGGAGTGAGGCCGGGGCGCTAGTCCGCGATAGGAAGGTTTGGCGGGCAATTCTGAGATTCTGGAAAGCTTTCGCGCGTGGAAACGCGAGCTCTGAGCAACAGGCAATACACATACGCAGCACCGCACAAGATGGTAAGACGTAACGCTTCATTCTAGCTGAGTCGCCAACACTGACAATTTGCAGTCTCAGCAGATCTTCGAAGATGGCGGCGAGCAAGAGAGGGGAGAGCAGGCCCGCCTTAGGCACGTGGAACAATTTCAGAAAGAGCAGAGATGAAACATACTGACTGAAGGCAGCGCTTTCGTGGGTGCTATCGCGATTGGCGACCTCGTCAAATCCACTTTAGGGCCTAAAGGTCAAGACAAGGTGCGCAGGAGTGAAAGCAATAGCCATGCGAGGCACATCTGACTCCGCTAGATCCTGCAAAGTGCCTCGACGGGTGAGATCATGGTCACCAACGATGGCGCCACCATTCTGAAGAGCGTCGCTCTCGATAACGCCGCCGCGAAGGTGCTAGTCAACATTTCGAAAGTCCAGGATGACGAGGTCGGAGACGGAACCACAAGTGTCGCAGTCCTTGCAGCAGAACTTCTTCGAGAAGCAGAGCAGCTCGTGAACCAGAAAATTCACCCTCAGACCATTATCGAAGGCTACCGAATAGCCAGCGCCGCCGCACTGCAAGCCCTCAGCGAAACGGCAGTCGATCATAGCAGCAAGCCTGAGGAATTCCGCAAAGACCTGATCGCAATCGCCCGCACGACTCTTTCCTCCAAAGTGCTCTCACAAGACAGAGACTACTTCGCTACCCTGGCCACCGACGCCGTACTGCGCATGAAAGGCTCAACAGACCTCACACACATTCAGATTATCAAGAAAGCAGGTGGTAAACTGTCAGACTCATATCTTGACCCGGGCTTCATTCTCGACAAGAAATTCGGAACAGGACAACCTAAGCGAGTAGAGAACGCAAAAATTCTCGTCGCCAACACATCAATGGACACAGACAAGGTCAAGATATTTGGCGCGAGAGTGAAAGTGGACGGGACAGGGAAATTGGCAGAGCTCGAGAAGGCAGAGAAAGAGAAGATGAAGGCGAAGGTCGAAAAGATCAAGGCACATGGCATAAATTGCTTCGTCAACAGACAGCTGATCTACAACTGGCCGGAGCAATTGTTCACAGATGCGGGGATTGCATCAATAGAGCACGCGGATTTCGATGGCGTGGAGCGACTGGCACTGGTCACGGGAGCCGAGATCACGAGTACATTCGACCACCCGGAGCACGTCAAACTGGGACACTGCGATTTGATTGAGGAGGTTGTGATTGGAGAGGACAACCTAATAAGATTTTCTGGCGTGGCCGCTGGTCGGGCTTGCACAATTGTGCTGAGAGGTTCCTCAGAACAGCTGTTGGACGAGGCGGAGCGAAGTCTGCACGATGCGCTTGCTGTGCTCTCGCAGACTGTCAAGTTCCCAAAGACGACACTTGGAGGTGGTTGCGCAGAGATGGTCATGTCGAAGGCCGTGGATCAAGCTGCACAGAATGTTGCGGGAAAGAAGGCCTTGGCTGTGGATTCATTCTCGAAGGCTCTCCGACAACTTCCTACAATCCTGGCCGACAATGCTGGTCTGGATTCCGCCGATCTCGTGGCCCGGTTGCGAAAGGCCGTCTACTCTGGCATGTCCTCGTCTGGTCTGGACTTGATGAAGCCAGGTGGTGGCATTGCAGATATGCGCGAGTTGGGCGTGATCGAGGCTCACAAGCTGAAGCATGCCGTCGTCAGCTCAGCGAGCGAAGCCGCAGAGCTGTTGCTCCGCGTGGACAACATCATCCGCGCAGCCCCACGAAAGAGGGAGAGGATGTAGAGGAAAATACGAACGTTACGAGGCAATGTGCATAGCGCAGGAGTCTGGCGCCACAAAAGAAGCAGGACTAGATGTCAGCACTGCATTGTGCTGTAGATACCACGCATTTGAATGCTATTGCAATGACGATCTTCGGACGTGACACTGTCTTGTGCCTGATCCTTCTCGGACCGTGGTCGAGGGGAAACAGTAGAGTGGGTTGAGGACAAGTTGAATATACCAAATACCCGTCGTGCGTGATCTGCACCCATGCGGAGCTGTGTAGATACACATTGATAGAACGCACCCATCGTTCACGGTCATCGGAGCTGTAGAGCAGTACTGTACCAAAAGATGTTAACTACTGCCCTGACTTAGTCGTGCCAAGACATGGAAGTGGTCAGCAGCTGCCGGCCGGCCGGCATGCTACCTTGTCGCCGATTGAGTTCTTGTGCCGGAACGTCACGCAGAGCGGTCACAAGAGAACCGAAGAAGAGAAAGTGAGGGTGTGCGTTGGACATCGCCTGACTACTTTTGGTACCTTTTGCTGCCACGGAACACGAGCTCAAAACTCAGCAGACCCAGCCACTTGGATCTCTTTCTTATCTGGCTGCAGCTCTTGTGAAACAAAGCCGCGATAACGAAACAATAATACACCGCGTCCCACGCAGTCCTCGAAGACGACCATACACTTCCTCACTCATACAACACCGCGGACTTGGGGATAAGAAGCTGTAGTGGAGCATGTCGGACTCCTCCAAGGCCAGGCCAATTCCGTCTGGCAGCTTTCAAGATGCCGATGCTCAGAGCTTTGCCAGCGCATCTCCCACTCGAGCCTCGAGGACGGCGAGGCTGGCAGCGACACCGGTAGTGGGATCTGTACACAGTGGTCACTCGAGATCGACCAGCCGTAGCCATCAACAAGATGTACAGACCAGCGGTGAGCCTCTCGCTGGAGCATCTGGCACGTCGGTGCCCGGTCCGGGACCAAGCTCGCTATCCCAGGCACTGCGAGGATCAAGAGGACAGTCACCGAGTGGTGCACAGCGGCAGCAGACAAGGGAATCTCGAGGGACTATGAGATATGAGAGTCCGAGAGGAGACGACGATAGTGGAACGTATACCCCAGCCAGTGCGGCAGCACAACTCGGGAGAAGCCCCACGCCAAAAGAAGACATCGAGGTGCTGAAAAGACATTTGGTTGGACCGCAGTCCTCTTCTCCTGCAGGCTCGTACAGGCAGGGAAGTGGGTTCCCTGGGGAATCAAGTACTGCTGCACAAGAGGAGGAATTTTCGAGTCTGCAGTTACAAGGTGGAGACACAACCCGGCACATCTACCGATATGCAGAGAAAAGAGAGCGAGAGGAGCAAGAAGCTGGAAAGCCGCGGCGGAGTATGAGCTACAGCGCACCAAAGACGAACAACAAGAAGGATGATGATGACGACGATATATCATTTATCCAGAAGCCAGGTGGTTTCAGAAGAGACCATATTCGTCGTCGGGATGAATCTGCTGCTCCGAGTGCCAGTGGTGGGCGGACACAATATGGTACTCTTCCTCGTGGCCGAAATGCAGAGGATCCTGAGCCTCCGAGACGGCAATTTGTGACGTCCAATTTCATCGAATTTTTGACGCTGTACGGACACTTCGCTGGAGAGGAACTGGAGGAAGACGACGAAGTGCTGGACGCCGATGAATACTTTTCCTCTGACTACTTCGAAGACGCCACGACAGAAGGCGACCGCGACGAGGACCGCGATGATTGGGGCGAAGATTCTGCTCTCTTACCCGAGACTCCAGGCAAACGGCGAAGAAAGCGCAAGGTCCGTGAGAAGGGCAAAGGAACACCCTTCGGTGCTGCCATGCTGCTGCTCAAGTCCTTTGTAGGCACCGGAGTCTTATTCCTGCCACGAGCATACTTGAATGGAGGTATGACTTTCTCCAATGTGGTTCTCCTGGTCCTGGCGGCTCTATCCTACTACTGCTTCATCCTGCTCGTCTCTATCCGACTCAAGATTCACGCTTCGTTCGGAGATATGGGCGGCAAGATCTTTGGCGCCTACTTCCGGAACATGATCAACTTCTCCCTCGTTATCAGCCAGATCGGATTCTCATCAGCATACATTGTTTTCGTCGCGGAAAACCTCCGAGCATTTGTTTTGGCCATCACACGCTGCGAGAAGGACATCGATGTCGGATTCATGATCCTCATGCAGATGATCATTTTCCTCCCAATGTCCCTTTACCGCAACATTAACCACATTCAAAAGATGGCCCTCCTCGCAGACGCCTTCATCCTCCTCGGCTTATGCTACGTCTACTACTACGATGTCCGCACCATCGTCCACCAAGGCGGCGTCGGCCCAGGAATCAAGCAATTCAACCCCGAATACTGGACCCTTCTCATCGGTACCGCAATCTTCACATTCGAAGGCGTCGGCCTCGTCATCCCCATTCAAAGCGGCATGGCCGAGCCGAACAAATTCCCCAAAGTCATGGGAACCGTCATGCTCATCGTCACCGTTGTTTTCGTCTCCGCCGGCGCTCTCTCTTACACGGCCTATGGCGAGAACACCAAGACTGTCATTCTCCTCAATATGCCACAAGACAACAAAATGGTCAACGCCGTGCAGTTTGTGTACAGTCTTGCCATTCTGCTCAGCACGCCCTTGCAGATCTATCCTGCCATCGAAATCACGAGTCAGCAACTCTTCTCTAGGACGGGAAAGTATAATCCGTGGATCAAGTGGAAGAAGAACATTTTCCGCTTCCTCATGGTCGCGCTTTGTGCTCTGATTGCTTGGGCTGGAGCGGGCGATTTGGACAAATTCGTCTCTCTTGTTGGGTCGTTTGCTTGTATTCCGCTCGTGTACATTTATCCGGTCAGTTGCCTACCCGCCCACCAACAAAAAAAGCCCATGTACTGACTGTCCTGTAGCCCCTCATGCATTACCGCGTCGTCGCGACCAAGAACTGGCAACGCGTTGTCGACATTTTGCTCGTGATCTTTGGTTTCGCTATCATGTCTTACACGACCGCTTTGACGATTGTGGCCTGGGCAAGTGGGCAAAAGGATTCTTCGCCGGGATACTGTGATCCGGTGAATAAGGGAGATGCATTTATGTTGCCGAGGTTCTGATGATGGATGATGCTGTAAGTGCAGTTTCACTCGTTGAGTTCGATCTGTCAGAATTGAAGGAGTGGTGGAGATTGGAGAACGGGGGTTGTTTGGATGAAAAGGAGCTGGATGCTCAACACGAAACGGACGAGAGATTGGACGAAGGTTGAACGATTGAAGAGTTGGAGATCTGTATTGTACGATGTCATCGCTGTATGTATACTGTGTATAGCGGCGGCGCCACCTAGGGGTTGAGAGCTGGAGGCATTTGCAGGCATACACGAGATAAAGCATAGAGCTCAGGATGTGGAACAAATTCTGCGCCCGTCTGTCATGGCAATTTTCCTGCAAGTCGCTGCCTGGACAGATGTCTCTCGTCCCGATACCTCAAAGATACTCCACCTGCACCACCGTGTGCACCTGCATCGAGATATGTCCATGTCTCTAATCCTGCACGCTCTTGCCCGCAGCAGCGCCCTCTTTGGCACTCTGTTCCTGTGTTCTCGACTCCTGCACCCCTCGCTTCTCGAACTGCGCCTTGACGTTCTTGTACACTTCCTCCGGCTCTGGCGTAGCATCCACCTTGACCACTTTTCCCTCCTTCTCAAAGTGTTCCACCACGGGCATACTCGTCTCCACGAACGTCCTGAATCGCTTTTTGATACTCTCCTCATTGTCATCCGCCCGCCCGCTGGTCTCTCCTCGGTGCAGCAGTCGTTTCCTCATCGTCTCCTCGGGACAGTCAAAGAAGAGGGTGAAAGCCATGGGACACACAATCTCCTGAAACTTGATCGCCTGGTCCATTTTGCGAGGGAAGCCATCGATCAAGAATTTGCGATTGCCAGTCTCGGAGATGGTAGCTTTGATGGCATTCTCGAGAAGCTGAATCGTGACCTCTTGGGGAACAATTTGACCTTCCTTGATATAGGTCTTGATCATTTCGCCAAACTCGGAGCCCGCACGGTCTTGTTCGGCACGGAGGAGGTCGCCGGCCGAGAGGTGTGTGAAGTGGTAGTCTCGGACGAGGTTGGAGCATTGTGTTCCTTTTCCTGCGCCTGGACCGCCCAGGACGAAGACTACGAGAGCTTCATCACCGGAGGTGGGGTTGATGGCGGATTTGAAGAGGGGAGCGGTGCGTTTGAAGGATTCGAGTTGGTCGATTGCAGGCATGGCTGCTCTTCACTGGTCTTTGGGAGAGCGGTTGGTGGGGTGGGGCCACTGGTCTTTGGAGGATGGTGCTCGGTCGGGGAGCTCGTAGGTGTGGGCGGGAGTTTGGCCGGCGCGCTGTTGGATCAGGATGTTGAAGGCGATTGTGCCGAGGGCGAAAATGGCTACGAGCGAATAGACGGGGAGTTGATTGCCGCGATTCTTTTTTGGTGGGGAGGCGCGGGGCGCGATGGGAGCCGGGGGCGGAGTGGTGCGCGAGTCACGGAGGCGGTGGCGGAGACTGAAGGGGCGGACGGGGCGTGGGAGGCGGGCGATCAGGAGGGTCGGACGTGCTACGGACATGGCGGGCGAGAGCGATGGGAAAGTGGTGCAGCTTGATCAACTGCGGGCGGTGAGCTCATGCTCGGCCGCTCTCCTTCGCCGACGTTGCACCTGGGCCGGGCTCCGTTCATCACCCACCCCCCTCACGCCAGCCGTCACCACCATCGTCTGTCTGTACCGCCCGGGTTCGGAAGCTACGGCGCAGTGTCTGATGCGATGCTGATCGCGTGAAACCCTCTGCCCTTGCGCGGGAGGACTGATGACGGGTCCGGCACTCGTGCTTTCCGCTGCAGCAGCACCGTCCGCCTGCTCACAGCATTGCCACGATGCTCCACGTCGCGGTCCGCTGTCGACCGGCGGTCACTCGCGGGACGTATGGCAGCATCGTCCCGGCGCGGTCGCGTGCTGCATTCACCGTGGCCGCCGTCGCAGCGCCGGATGATCCACGGCCTCTGCCCGACCCTCCGAAACGGCCTGGGGAAGCAAGAGGCACGCGCTTCCACGTGAGAAGGAAGAGAGTGGGATTCGTCGCATCAAAGACGCGGCCTCTCATGACCGAGTGCGACGAGCAAGCGAAGCGTGAACTCGAACAGCATCCACTGCGGGCCGGCATGATTCTCCAACGACACCTCGATCATGGCAGCGTGACCTTGAACGTGCTCTGCCTGTGCTTAGAATGCCCATGGTATCTTGGGATCAGGGACACCTGGAGACTCGAAAGAGGACCGGCCCTGGAGAGGCTGCGTGATGGTCACCTGGGGCGAACTGCACTGGTCGCTTTGCTGCAACATCCGCAACTCTTGCTCGCATTGGCGAGGAATCAAAGAAGCTGCTGTGATTTTCTTGCGTACTACGTTGTCAACGAGAATCTCGAGCAACAGTTCTACAAGTGCTTGCAGCTGCCACTCAACGAAGGCCAGCACGGTCTCCACTGGCGCGGCCGACTTCTGGCCTCCCTGTGCAGCGCAACCTTCCTGCATGGCACTTCTGCATCAGCCGATCGTCCTCTGCAAACGTTCTTCCAAGGCTATAAAGCAGCCACCTCTGACCAGGACAGTTTCGTCCCACGCAATTCTCAGACCGAGAACAGTCCGACCGTGGACGAACAACAAGTGGCCATCTCCCATGCATTGTTCGCCATGCGGGCGTTACTGGGAGATAGACACAGGTTACTAGGCTACCCGGACACAGATCCGAACCTGTACGACCAATTTCTTGCTCTTCTCACAACCACGAGGTCATCTGCTTTCGATCAGGCATGGGACGTGGCGCGGCTCCATATGTATCACCCAAGGCAACTGGATGAAAAGCCGGCAATGCGACTACTTCGAGGTGTCGCGAAACTTGGCTTCCCGGCCGACAGTCGTGTCATACGGGAAAGAAAGCAAATGGCTCAACCGGTGTGCGATTTCATCCAACGTGCTCACATCGTGGCCGAAGGCAACGAGAATCATGAAGATTCCGAGTGGATCCTGAACACCTTTGGAACACAGTTATCTCGTGCATATAAGATGTCCAGAAAATCCGCCAAGGCCGAAATACGGGCCCGCGAACAGACGCCCATGATGGAGAGACTTTTCTATGCAGCTACCGCACCCAGAAATTATCCCGAAGCACCACCTTCAGCTGAACTGTCGTTGGACTCGTATTTTTGGGACCGGATGAGAGTGCACTACATGAAGACGAATCTGCTCGGCCGCCGGCCTGATCGTCCCGTTACCACCAAGCTTGCGCGATCATCTGCGCAAGTGTTGCTTCCCTAAGCACATCCACGCACGAGCTCGCTGGAAGACAGGCTTCCACAGGGCATCATATAAGCGTCCAATGCTCCGTGGCTGCTGGTTTCCAGCAATAGCATCCGACGAGGAATCCAGTCGAATCGTGCGAAGACGCCACACCACGTTCATGGGTACAGTTCGAGGGAGGCAAATGATGGAGCGGGACTTTCATCTTCTGGAACTATAATCTCAAAATTGGCTGTCCATGATCGACTGCATCTCAATTCACGTAATCGTCAAGCTTCGCTCGCACGAACAAAGTGCACGAATTCAACCCAGGCATGATGACAATGTACACTATGGTAAAGAAGGGGCGATGTGATGACGACATGAAGGCGAGGCTTTCAAGACTTGCTGAGGATGTCAGCAATCATTTTAAATGCGCTTGTACAAAGATTGACACCTCGTGGCAGGATTCTCACGATCACGCAAGCCCCCCATCCACTCCACCAACCCAACGACCTCCTCACCTGCCTCCCCCTTCGCCTTCGCCCTTCTCATCTACTCTCCATCCCCTGCCTCATCCACCTTGGTATCCAAAGTAATCACCGCATCACACTCCGTGATCGTCGTCGTCAAGGACGGATTCACTGTTGCCGAAGCAGTACATGGCGCAAAACAATTCAGTGGGATTGTCTCGGTCGTCAACGCGCAACCTTGGCAGTCGCTGATGATGTATTTGGTCTGTGCTGGGATGTCGGGACAGCAGACGTCTTCGGTAAAGGTGGTAGTGTGGGTGCAGCGGTGAGTGCTGCTGCTGCTAGTGTTACTGCTACTGCTGTTGCTGTTGCAGGGTTGCGTCCGGGCGAGAGCGAAGGATGTAAAAACGCTGGTGAGGATGAGGAGAGTGGTGGGTTTGGTGGGGAGGACCATTTCGGTATCATGTATTGAGATGAAGTTTGCGATGGTTGTTCCTTTGCGATGTTGATTTCACGTTTTGTTTCAATGGGGGTGCAACTGTTAAATATATCTCGTTGGTTGGTCGAACTCGATTTGACATTACTTGCAACGGCTGGAACTGCGCTTCAGCTTTCAGCTCTTCCTTTGACGTTACACTGCTCATGGCGAATTTGTCGGATGTTCCGTGCGTATGCGCAGCGTGATCAATTTTGTGGCACAATGGTTGTGCTGGATCATTCGCAACCCCAACACATTCCTTCAATGCTTAGCCACAACAAGGACCAGTCAAACGGGCAATGGAGACCTGGGATCACTCGTCAAAACTGGATTGTTCGAGTATGTCAGGAGTCTATCAAACATTCTTTTCTTTTTGTAAACGACGGACTATCGCATGAAGGGGAGGAAATTTTCAGTAGACACGAAAAATTAGATACTTTTCTGTCCTGAGTTCACGATGAGTTACTCGTTACAAGCCACCGCCTGCACTCAGGTCGAGCACCGTTTCCCAGAAGCGTAAACCAAGAGAGTGATGATACACCAATCACGAATACGGAGTAGGAGCCGGAGCCGCTCGCTTGCAAGCAGTCACAGTCGTCACACTCTCCGTAGGACACGCACAAATCCCAAATCCACCCTCATCTTCCACCGTCTGCGTGGCCAACGCGCACCCTCCGCAGTCCGTCAACGACGTCTTCGTCGTCGCATAGACGTGCCCACAGTCTCCGCATGCAGGCTTCGTTCTCGTGATGCTCTTCGTGCACTTGGCATTGTATTTGGTCGTGAGAGAGCTGGTTGTTGTCGGCGCACAAGCGGTGATTGTGCTGGTGAGAGAAGCGATGATTGGTGGTGGGGAGACGCAGCGACACATGGGGAAACTGGATTCGTCGGTCTCCAGAGCACAGCCTCCGCAGCTTGTGTAGGAGGTTGCGGTTGCGGCTGCGATTGGGCCGCAGCAGGTGTAGGATGTTGGGGTTTGGGTTATGGTGCAGCTGGGTTGTTGGCCATAGCCGCCGGCGAACAGATCCTGTGCTGTTGCGAAGGCCGCGAGGGCGAGGAAGACTGTTATGGCGAGCATGGTAGCGTTGTGCGTATATTTCGTGCTGAAAGTGTCGGGTTTGGTTTGATGCAGAATCGAATTGGCGCCTTGCTTGGTGGGCTCTTATGGGTCTTCTCTGGTTGGGATGTGGTGTTGCCCGTTCTTATAGTCCGCCACGTGCAGTGCTTGGCCATACGCAGGAGTCGCGAGATCCGAAATCCTTCCACGTTCCTTCTTCCCGGGATGGTTCTTTCGTCGTCTCGTCTCGTTCATGCACCTGCATTCTTGAATCGAGAAGCAGGAAACGAGGTCGATACATACGGTCAGCTGCCAAGCATGCGTTGTGACTACGCTGTGCTCCTGGAATAGCGTACCGGTGACCCCACGGCACGTGTGTAGATCACTCTATTGGCTGTCGGAATGTGAAGATGCGGCGGGAACTTGTTCTGTCGTGAGACTGCGCAGCACACCCGACTCATGCCCCCGACCCCATCTCGCCTCCTCCGTCCGCGAGCAGCCTCCGGAATGTTTCACTCCCCGCGATCAACACCGCAGCTCGTGTGGTCGGGTACACGTACATACACGGCCGACCGCGACTTGGCGAGAATGGAGGGGAGCGCAACAACGCCCTCGTGCTTCGGCTTCTGAGTCGTCATGTCTCAGGCCGTTGGACCGATGCACCCTACAATATTGCAGGAGAAGTCAATTGTAGTGCTATCGTCTTGGCAGCACCGCTGCCTTGCCTCTGCCTCGATGCGCCTGGGCCTCATCTCGGAGGGCGCGGGAATGGAGCGAGCAAAGCCGGCAGGAGGGCGATGGAGGTGCCTCCGCAGCTGCAAAGGCTGCTGCGCCCCTGATCCTGGCCTTCCGATATGGAGGTCAGCGGAAATCTGGAGGCATGCGCACAGCTGCGGTGCGACTCTGGTCTTCGGTACAGCAGGTCGACGGCGTGGTTTTCGAGCACGTAAGTTCGAAAGGTGGAGGTAACTAACTAGTGTGATTGCATTTCCCGTAGCTCATTTCCAAGTTTTCTGCCTGAGGCTCCTCATTCCATCACGTGTGCCCGGACAAATTGAGTTCACTAACTTAGCCGCGACCAACGAACGTCTTACCGTTTCCCTTTCTTTCCAGAAGTGAGTGACCTGACCACCTCTCCGAACTCCTTGTGCCAAGCATCAACCATCAATCCATCACTGGACAATGCATTTGCCTGGCTGGCAAGCGCTCTCGTCATTGTCTCTGTCGTCTCGTGGGCCCGAGAAGGTCTTGCCGCAGACCGTGGTCCAGTAATACTCGAGCGCCAACCACCGATAGCTGTCCGCGTTGATGAGCTTGTCGGCATCGCTCAAGCGCCGAACATCGAGAGGTCCATATTTCTTGTCTCCAATGTGAGTCCCTGTTGCGGCCTTGCCGATGCGGTCAAAGTGAGTGTATTCGTCTACCTTCGTTTTAGCGCAAGCTCTCTCAGGCGCCCGGAAATTTCGAAGAACCATTGTACGTACGGAGAACAATCGCACCAAGAACGTCCATCAGCGTGCTCACCGTAGATCCCAGGCTGTCGCAGCTGACATCGGAACGTTTGGGGACGTCGTAGCCCTGATCACACATGCGCAATGGCGATTTGCTGGTTGTTGCGTACGAGATTGCCAATGTAGGCCAAGGTGATGCTATCGCCCTGCTTCTCGGTTCCCGGCGTCGTGCAAATGCCCTTGATATCTTTGTTGGTCCAGAAGATATAACCCAGATCAACGGAGCCTTCTTGGTCGTCGCTTCCCCAGATATCTGGGAGAATTACAAGTCAGCAAAGCGGCGATCGCAGCGAAAATCTGGACCACGTACTTTTGTACACCTTCTGCACGGCGTCCTTGTCCGCATCACCAAAGTAATGGCCATAAATTCCGTTGTCGACGGCGTTGGACCAGGACTGCTCCGAGTAAGACGCGAGCTGGACAGCATCCGTCTGGCCGTCCTTGAGCTGTTGCACGTGGCCTGAATCGGTCGGGTTGCTCATCTCAAAATCAGGCAAGTATTGGCTTGCGAGTCTCTTGACAATGGTCCCGCGCTTCGACTTGGTGTGGATGTCTCCGAGGATGTCATCAATCTCTTCCAACATGTCCTCCGGAGCGGCATCCTCGATGTTGTCGATGTCTCGTTCGGCGATGCGGACACTGCCATCAGATTGGTAGCTGCGGACCGCCATCGACCTGGAGGGTGCTGGCGCTGCATTGCAACCTATGAGGCAGAGGGAGGCAGCCAGTGCACAGCCTGCTGCGAATGTGTGGAAGTGCATGTTCAGTGAAGTGCTGACTTGGCAGGTATTGTGTTGGTTGATGTGAAGAGTCAAGTGCGATTGGAGGCTCCGCTGCTTGGTACCGTTTCGATCGGAGGAGACACTCGACTTCTTTTATTTGTCTGACTGACAGAACATGCCCAGGTTGTGCTCTCGAAGAACATGTACCAACACATCAACCCGTCGTCAAAATTGCCGTTACAAGCCGCGGCGACCAGAATGAGGTCGGTTCCACCAAGGGATTGCAGGCTAAGCCACCAAGAGGCCTATCCAGTCGAAGGATTTTGTGGATAGAATGTCGTTTCGAACCAACGACTGCTGCGCACCGCTCGTATCGAACATCTATTTGCGCTGCCATAACACAGAGCAACAGCTGTGGAGCGAATGCCGCTGAAGGACCAGGTGAACTGCAGTTTGTTCAACCCGAATTTCTCATGAAGCTCGACGCTCTCTCATCAATTCTTTCTCGGTGAATACCGTTGCATTCGATTGCAGAAGTTCTTCGGATCGCAGTGTGTTCCGGAGCCTGCGTCAACACGTTTTGTGTTCCACCATCTATCACGAACCATTTACCGCATCATTTACGTTTACGGATAGCCCTTAGGGATCGATAAAGCCCTGCTTGCTGGCGACAAGACGTGCCCAAGTCCTGCAGCCAGCATAGCCAAGTGAACGCTTATAGCTGACCGCCGCAGCGCGGCCTTCGGTATCATTCCAACAAGCTCTCATAACCGCACCAGTCCTGCATGGCTACGCAATGCCTATGCCCAATATGCTACATCAGCTATGAGGTACAGCGGGCAGGATGTTCAGAGGCCGGTTGAAGGATCGGAAGGATCGACAGAACGGCATGGGTGTTATTCTTCCGAGCGCTTCAGCTCTATGCACACTGTTCTTATTTGCCGTCGCTTTGTGTTGTGGAGTCCAACTGCTTTGCAGTCGGTTTCATGCACGGGCAGGATTTACTGCGCCTCGTCCTGTGGCATCTGCAAGCTATTCCAAGTAATTCTTGGCAGTGTCACATGTTGGCTTGATTCAACATCAGAGTGAAGTCATTCTTGTGCTACGTCAGCTGTGTTGGTCACATGGAGCTGCATGAAGGAGGCAGTTGGTGTGAGGAGGAAGTACGAAGTGTCGTTGCCTGACTTGGTCGATAGGTGGGGCTACTCGACCCGGAGGCAACTGCATTCACGACGTAAACTATTTCAACAGTGCCCAGAAAACGAACACATCCGACGAAAGCTGTATTCACAACAGCACCAAGAAACTGCCACAGCTACCACAGACTGCCGATGCTGCAATTCCCCACGAGACTATTTGCCGCCACAAAACGCAATATGTCCAACTCGCACCCCAAGATCTCGATTTCGATATCGACGAGCAGTCCAACGCTCTCAAAATCTGGCAATCAACCTTTCACCATCACTCTATCAGCGAGCGTCGCCAACACTCCAAAATCAGTCACAATCGACACCTTCCATACTGTTCTGTACCAGCGCTCGCTCGCACTCGACTACCAAGGTCTTACCTTCAAAGACACGTCGAGCGGCGAGTTGGCCGAGCGCAGAGTCATAGATGTGCAGTATAGGGTACCGGGGAGTTTGACGGAGACCTCGGATAGCGTAGCAGAGATTCCTCCGCTCAAGGATGGATCTGACGCGTATATTGTGCAACATACATTCCAGACGCCAGCTTCTTCTGACATATCTGGACATGATGAGGGGGAACGAGCTACGTCAGTGATTCCGGAGATGGGAGACTTTGCGAAAGATCTCATGAGGACGATGGCGGATCAGACCGCCGGCTTGGAAGTGGGAAGGACGTATGAGATTGGTCTCGGCACTGACATGAATCGAATATCGTGGTGGAGAGCTGGAACGAAAGCTGAAGTCTTCGCCCGTGGCCCAGTGAGCAGGAGAGTAAATGGCCCATCGATCGAGATGCAGCTGGTAAAGACCGCGACATTTACGGTCGTAGAGTAAAAATCTGCACTCCATCATTATTACAAACCCCCTCCATCGACCATTCCCTTGATATTCCTGCAACTAACACACCTCCACCCCTCCCACCCCAACTTCCGTCCTTCCTCCCCATCATAGTTACCATCTTTCCGAAACTCCGCAATTATAACACTCCTCCTCACCAACCCCACATCCCCATCCCTCAAAGCCTGCTGCGCCCAAACAGTAGCAGACCACTCTTGCATTCCCCCACGTCTCCTCCTCCCATCTCCAATCCAAACATCAATTTCCAAATTCGTGACTTCAACAAATAAATTGAGATTCCCGCCAAACAACAGCTTGCCAGTTTCGAGGTACTCATCGATGCTTACGTGCGAGCGGCTTCCGTATGCGACTTCGATTTGTAGATTCGGCGAACAGGTCATAGCGGAATACCAGGGCTCTTGATCGCGGTCGAATTGTCGAGCGTTGTGGGCTTCTGTGATTGCTGCGTAGAGGGCGCGGATTTGGAGTTTTGCTGCTTCTGTTGGTGAGAGGGCTTCAATGGCGTTCGCATCGATTGTTGGTTTCATTTTGATTTTGTTAGATATCATGATTTTGAAACTGGGAGGGCAATCGCCAGATTTGATGCAGACATGTTTGGAAGATAGATTGCACAATTACTTGCTGTATCGTGGCTTTTGGTTGCGCGTCAACTTTCTCAGCCGCAATGGATGAGGGTGCAGATCTTTCCTGAGTGGGCAGGACGATGTTTGTTGGCCGATTAATATCGCTGCCTTGTCATCGCCGAGGGTTTCAACTCTTCCACTGCAAGGTGGAAGAACAATATAGTGTTTGCTGGTCAATGCGGCAAGGCCATCATGCGATTTGTTCCTTTCGCCGTCGAGGATTTGGGTGTCCACGCCCCACGTTTGTACGCAATGCCATGGACTCCAAAATCGTCGAGCCCGAAAACCGCATCCTTCATTCCTCCTCGGAGTCAGTCTTTGGTCTCGTGAAATAGCAAATCGAGTCAAATAATCATGGCGCGAGTCTGAACAGCGCGCTTATCATCTCTATCTACATCTACCACTCCCGAAGAACTCCGTCATACTACACTATGCTAGTGCATCCCAATGCCATCCCACAATGTCGCTGAAACAAGCATACTCGGCACATCTGCAAGACCATTCGGTACATCATCTGCGAAGAATCTCATTCCACAAGTCTCCTCCGCAGCGTAAATTCTCGTTGTAATAGCCGTTCGACCATTTACAAAAACTTCCAGCACAGAACTATCTCTCCACACTCGAATGTGTAAATTCTCTTGCTCGAGCTTGCCAGTGATGGGATCTCGTGTTGTGAATAAAGTATGTGGTGCGTGCTCAGGAGCGCTGTTGATGAGTTCTGACGAGTTGAGTACTGAGAAAGCAGGTCGGTTAATTGTGAAAGTTTCGGAGAATTGGTCGAAGAAGAGGGTTGTGGAACGGGACCAGTCGCCTTGGTGGTCGATGCTGAGGCCGATGGTTTGTGTGCCTTTGGAGACTTTGAGGATGCAGTCGAGTTCCCAGCGCGTGGTTTTGATGTCGTTTGAGCTGAATTTGACGTTGTGGACTCCGTTGCTTAATTCTTTGTCTAGTAGCTGTGCTAGTCGCACGCCGGGGGCAGATCGCAGGTGCTTGACAAGTGCAGGATATGGCTGGCTGGCGAGCGTGCGGATGGTATACGAGCCGAAGCGATCTGGTTCGCGTTCGATGGACGTGATGCTTGACAGGACTGATGTGGAGGCGCCAACAACATGACGACGTGTTTGCATGCTCAGTTCACGAGGCATTGACAGTAACCCACTCCAGCCCTGAGCATGGCGCAAACCATCACACAGATCTTCTTCTGTAATCCAGCCCCAGGCAATCTGCCTTTGTGACTTCGGATCATAAAAAGAATTTGCAGCGTACAGGCATCCATGGTCGAGATGGCCGCCGTAGTTATATGTCATCTCCACAGGCCCAGAGAATGAAGTTTTTGGAGGTTGGCGTAAGCTTCCCGCCATCCATAACTGTCCACGTGCAGGCCTTGAAGGGCCGAATGATCCTGTTATTGATGCTGATCGACTAGGCACGCAACCTTCTGTGCCCATGACAAGCAGATCTCGTGCGCACTTCGGATCATGCTCGTCTCGCAATGTGGTGAAATTTGTTACCTCCCAGTTCTTCCCCATGTCGCCTGACCACCGTGAGGGACGCATGTTCAGTCCAAAATTTGTGAGGGGGCCAATGTAATGCCATTTGCTCAAATCATTTGCATCAACAGCGTAGAGGAAGGTCGTTGGCGTGACGTCTCTGATGCCTCCAGAGATGATGCCGAACAGAGTATCTGCTTCATTCATGCCCAGAAATTGTGCCATTCGAGGCCACGCTGCAACGAACGGATCTCGCCACCCAGTCACCTCGAGGTCGGTTGGTTCGGAAGGCAGCACAGGGTTCGCATCTACCTTCGTCCATGTCTCTCCACCATCGAATGACTTCGCTAGTGCTAAAGACTCTGATCCTCGGACATGCGAAAGAGTGTGATGAATTGGTAAGCAGTTCACAGATGTGTACGCATACGTCAGAGAGTCATCTCGTGCGTTGATGAGACACCCAGTGAACACGCCTTTATTGTCATAAGGTGAGTCTGGAGAGAGTGAAGGTGTGTCCCTGTGGTTCCAGTGGATTAGATCTGGACTGGTTGCTGAACCCCAAGCAATGTCTCCCCAGTCTACTCCATTCGGATTCTGTTGATACGAAATGTGATAGAGCCCTGTTTTCGGATCGTATCCAGGCCCACAAGGATCGTTCATCCAACCCAATGCCGAAATGAAATGGTACGAAGGCCGCCATCGGGTGAAACGTTCCTGTCTGCTCAAGTTTTCTTGCTTCTGAGAAAGTGATTTGTGGCATGCTGGTGGCGTAGATGGAGTTGTACTTGGCTCTGCGGACGATGTTGGTGTAAGGTCAGCGGACGAGCTGCTGGAAGAGCTGATGTCTGCCATTTCGAAACACGAATATTGGTCAACGTGAACGAACTTGTTTCGATGAATGTAGAAGCGGAGACACAACGCCTCAAAAACATTCTTCCTCTCATTGCAAGCGAGACCGCGGTCCCACCGTATGTCCGAAGCAGCACCTCTAGGGCCAGCGCCGAGAAAGTCCCCGCATGGAGATTGTCACGTTTCTAGAGGTTGAGCTCCCGATGGTTGTCGGAGATACTTGTGCTTCAATGTACGCAACGCGCCTCGGCGATACTCTCCATTTTGAGAATTTCTGCGGATCGTCTCCGTCCCCAGAACGCCACCCACGGTGTAGACTGACTTGAACTGTGTGCAGCGTGGGAACCGCGTGGTCGGAAGTTCTCGATGTTGATTTCTGAGAACTTGTTGCTTAAGGTGTCGTCCGCCATGCCTCTTGGTACTCTCTATCCAGCAACAATCTTCTCAGCAACATCACGTTTCCGGCACTTCGTCTTCGCGACGATACTCCGCAAGCCAGCCAAGCATTGAGGCGTCAAGCCATAAACCCTCGGCTATCATGAAAGACGTCCAGGTCGAAAAGACCGATGCGGTCCACGTCGAGACAGAATCCATTTCAGCCAGCTCCTCCACCGTGGAGCCGACGACGAGGAAGAGCCTGACTGCCAAGGAGCAGTATGCTCAGCTATGGACAGCCATCAAGGCGGACTCCCGATACTGCTGGTGGGCGCTGTATTGTATGATCCTCGTCTTCGGATGGGGTTACGATGCCGGCCTTTCTGGTGTCGCCATTGCCTTTCCCGAGTTTCGCAAAGTGTACGGCGAATGGTACCATCCAGCCGATCAAGAAGGCCAATGGGTTATTCCAGCACTGTGGCAGTCACTCTGGAACGCAGCATCCACTATCGGCCAAGTCTTCGGTGGTTTCCTTGTCGGCTGCATTGCAGACAAAGTAGGACGCAAGGCTCTCTTGATCGGCGCCGTTGTGCTCTCCCTGGCGTCATCCTTTGCGCCAAATCTTCCGGTGCTGTTCGTGTCAAAGCTCCTTCTCGGTCTCTCAGTTGGACTTTCGACTGCTACGCCTCCTCTCTATGTGACGGAGAATGCTCCAGGTCACCTTCGGAGCACTTTCTCCTCCCTGACCAACGTGGTCATCGTCCTTGGATTCTTCTTGTCGTCCATCACAGGTTACGGATCATCGAAGATTCAGGGTTAATGGAGCTTCCGTCTCGCATTCTGCATGACGTTCTTGGTGCCAGTTCTCTATGCCATTGGACTGCCATTCCTTCCAGAGTCTCCCGTCTACCTCATCAAGAAGGGCCGTGAAGAGAAGGCTCGCAGAGCCGTCATCAAGCTTTACGGCGAGAATGCCAAGGTTGACGAGATCATCGACACCATCAAGAAAGAATTGCACGAGGGCGACGCTGCAGCCGATGGTGTCAACCAGACGAGCTGGAGGGCTATCTTCAGCAAAGAGAACCGGACCCGTACCTTCGTTGCCGTTCTTGGTCTCCAATCGCAGAACTTCTCTGGTGGCTACTTCGCCAACACCTACCAGACGTACTACTTTGAGCTCATTGGTCAAGCCGATCCATACATGTTGACCGCCATATCCTCCACGTTGCAGTTCCTCTCCAACTTCGTCGCTGTCGGACTGGCAGATGTCATCCCACGCAGGAAAGGTCTTATTGGCGGTGGTACCATCTTGATGATCTGGTCCATCATCATCGCAGGCTGTTCAATGGCCCCCGAGAACAACAGCGCGGCCGTCACAGTCATCCTGTAAGGGGAATCTCCAACACCAAAGTCCAGTCAAGCACGTGCTAATCTGCGAGTTTAGTTGCTTCATGATCACATGGTCTATGCTGTACACCGCCACGGTAGGTTGCTACGGGTGGGCAGTTGCACAAGAGACGGCCAGCCAGGCGTGCAGGCCCAAGACCATCTCTTTCGTCCTGGTCTGCCAGCAGCTTACAGCGCTCCTGCTGAGCTCGATCTTCCCCTACTTCATCAACCCCGATCAACTCAACTGGGGAGGCAAGATCATGTTCTTGTTCGTGGGCGCCGAGCTTTTCATCATGGCTGGGCTGTACGTCTTCCAGCCTGAGACCAAGAACAGGAGCAATGTGGAGATTGAGGCGCTCTACGGCGCAAAGGTGCCACCGCGCCGATTCCAGGATTTTGATGTTGTTGACGGGCAAGTCGTGGAGAGAGTGCAGGAGAGCGGATTCCTCGGCCGCTTCTCCAACCAAGCATGAGGGGTGCGCGCATCGCGAATATCGACAGAGATTACACGAGACAGAGATGCTTTGGGTTGCAGGGCACAGGATGCTTGGTCTTTTAGCGATGGCGCTGGGGAGTTTCGCCGATACTGGCCGCGCAGAGGGTAGTGAATCAAATCTTGCACAACTTCGAATTCACCACCTGAAGATATTCAGCGGGTTCTTGTACGAGCCTCACCGTTCTCGGAGGGCGCGCGAGTCTCTCGCGAGCCACAGAAAAGGGGAGACGTGATGCGCTGTCGCAATCGTTCGTGTTCATGGGAGGGAGGAGACTGCACGTGTCGTTTGCACCGTAGTTACAGGGGTCATTCGGGCCGGAATGGCCGAAAAGGCTCCGACGCAACTGCTGCCCTATCTATTCTTCACTCACTGCGGGACCTGCGAAGCGCGTCTCGGACCGCCAGATCACCACCATCGCCGCCAATCCCCAGCGCACCGTCCGATCCGATCGATCGCCGCACGACTATCGACGCTGGGCGACGACGGCATCGCGATGCGCAGCGAACGCGCGATGAGCGCGCCGGGCGCGTGGACTTGCATTTGCTCCCGCGAAGAGCACAGCCCGAAGATGCTCGCGGGCAGAGGCAAAGATAGCATCGCCAGGCACCAACCGTGGTCGGCATACTATCGGAATCCTGCGATCGGGCGTGTCAGCGGCGCCGGGACGCTGCAACACAGGAGTGCAGCAACGAGAGAGCAGCATCAGCGATGCGACGCGGGATACCATCGTCGATATCGACGGCCTCCGCGCATTCCGTCCTTTGCAGAAGTCGTTGTGCCTGACGTATGCGGAGAGAGCGGCAGGGGTCCGGTCGAAGATGCAACTAGATCGGTCGGCACAATCGCTGGCACGTCCATATTCGGCCTTGCGCGGCATGAGCACATGGGATAGGCGTGCTTTTGAGCGTCATCAGGGCGATGGTGTAGCACAACGGCCCCCGCGCGATGCGATGGCGAGTATATGGTCTCGATCTCGAGGCTGGAGCCTCCTTGTCCGGAAGCGTGGAAGCGCAGTTCCGGAGAGGTACGCTTGCTACGCCGACTTGCTGCCAGCCACTGCTCGGGACCTTCGGCGGCCGGAGCCACGCTTTGGTATCACAGTCTGCGGAATGATGAAGACGGACCGCAAGATTATGGCCTGTGGGCAAAGATCGAGCACCATTTGCATGCAGGGCCGCACCTTCGGCCATGGTCTGCTCTCGGGCGATGAGGGCATCACGTTCGCGGTGCAGAAAGATCGCAGGCATCGGCGGTTGTGCACAGCGGGAGTGACGACAACAGGGTGTACATGCAAGGTACATTCCTGAGATCTCGATATTCTCCAGACCGATGCTATTTCGAGCACAATGCGCAGAGCTCGCTCCTGCTGCCGCATTGTTCCACTAGTCTTGTCAGATACATCCCTCAAGCTCGGAGGCAGGAACCTTAGCGCAACACAATCTGCAATGCTGCTAAGCCATAACTGATCCAAGATTGCGCAAGAAGCCAGACACCAGACCCTGAAGGGCCCTCACGCTCTAGACTACCCCTGTCACCAGAGACACTCGTGACAGTGTCACTATGTATGCAGTGAGGCGTGCTCTCGGCTCTCCGCCAAGTTTGGTCTCATCCGGATCAGGCACCGCGGCGTCCATGCTGCTTCAGCGCTCGGATCTGTCACACATACTGGATGTGATAGGGTCCGCCGACGAGCTCGCTACCTGTTTCTTGCCCTCGGCCGGCAACAACGTGCGGGATGCGCCCGCGTGCGACCGAACGACCTCGTTGCCCGGCAATCCACCCAAGGCGACCGACTGTCGTGGACCGGACATCCGTACGAAACATCGATGATGACGGCCTGTAGACTGCGACATGCATCGAGGTTCGTGTGACGTGCCTGCAGCATTGTGTTCGCTGTGCCCACTATCGACGTCGAGGTGCAGCAAGGCCGGTCAAGACAAGATGGCGCCGCATGTAGACGTTATAACCACGCGCTGCCTCCGGCGTGGAGAGCTGGAACATATCCTATACCACGATCATCAACAGCAAAGGGTTTCGGGTTGCCCGTGAGTCAGATCGCGTGTCTATTCTCAATTGCTCAACGCAGTCGCGCTCTGCTCCAGGCCACGAGGATACTGTTTGCCCGGGGCGTCTCACCTGAGAAACTTCTCGCCCTGGATCCACGGTGCGCTTCAGACAGTCTCAACGTTGTTTCCTGCCTGGAAACATCCGACGACGCGACGTCGAGGAGCCACATCAGCTGTCTCTGCCCTCGGCGAGCAATCACGATACTCGGAAGACTCGGCCAGTTGCCCGAGCAAAGGGCTGGGTGGCGTGTGCGTTTCATAGCCAAGGATCCTGCAAGGCGCCAATCAGTATTCAACGGCTACTAATCTTGATCTGAGGGCCGGCTACAGTCGTCTGTCTGGCGTGGTCCACTAATCCGTTCAAATTCTTTGATCAGCGCGGTCGTGGGTCAACGGCACAACGCTACCACGGCACGCAACACTTCTAGTTATGCTGCGTGGTGAAGTTTATGTCACGGTAGTACAGTGCACACTGAAGCAGGCGCGGGGAGTAGCAGGATATAGGTAGGAAGGTTTCTCTTGTTCTGCTAATGGCCTCTAGCATCACTAGCATTGAGTCTCAACTAACCTCACCTCACACGACACACGAAGGACAACGTCCATCTGTTCCGATTCGGATAGAGCCTGGACTAACGTCATATACCACGTGTCATCCAAGACATTCGTCTTCCTTCGCCAAATTTAGAGGTAGACTTTCAACCTTCACAATGTCTAGATCGCCAAAACGGAATGCCATCATCATGGATGAGCATGACTGGCCTTTGGCCGACATCCCCACCCCACGAATAATGCTTTCCGCTTCGCCCTCTATCAAAGCGGTGGACAGGTCGGAAACGTTCACAGCTCACATGGAAGGCATGGATCGAGAGAACCTTTCCCTAGCTGGGTTTCACTTCTCAACAGGCGATGCGAACGTCAGCGCAGCTGAATTCCATCGCGTTGCAGCCCGGCTACTGGCTGGGGAGGAACAGAACATTAACGAGGACGATGAGGAAGAGACGCCTCGAGTACCATCTATCCCGCGACATCTTCACTGCGACCTGGGCAAGGATCTCTCTGGACGACACTGCTGCTCATGTGGGAAGTCGTACTCCACTGCCTTTCGCCTGACCGAACACATTCGACGATGTGCTGGTATCAACAACTACCCTTGCCACATCTGCGACAAGATATTCTCAACACAGCAAGCACTGGGTCGACACATCACCATCAAGCACCACGACGACCAGGAACCTTGCCCGGAGTGTGGCATCAGGTTCCCATCGAACTATCTACCCAAGCACCTAGCGACTGGTCTTGGTGGCTGCGACAGCACCGTACAGGCGACTTTCACACCGCAGCTTGAGGAGCAGACATGCGATCGTCAACCCACGTCGCAGCGCTACTGGGTCATTGACGGTGACCACAGCTGGACTACGCATAACGCTCATGACTCTGGGTACGTTGCTGCTGATGCAGATGATGCGACAGGTCAGACCATGTCCTTCGTCACTCGCCTGTTACAGAGACCTATGTCATCGCCCAACACAGCTCACTGCGACCTCTGCGGCGATGAGTTCGCATCCGATGGCGATGCACTTGTTGAGCACCTTGGCCAACACTCTGTAGACTTCAGTGAGAAGAGACACAAGTGCGACGACTGCCGTATCTACTTCGCCAACGAGCGAGACCTGAACCGACATCTGCAATCCGCAAACTTGACACAACACTGTGGCTTCACATTCCGGCACAACGGACCTTGCAATGGGCATCACCCTCCCACATACTCCAAATCGTCCATCACCAACGACCACGCTCTGATGCAAAAGCATCTCTGGGCATGGGAGCTCAGCCAGTTCCGAACACACCGCGTGGCCGTTGCAACCATCTTGGCCGAGACTCTCAACGGCTCTGCCGATCCCCGCATGAGCCTGGCGGATTGCAAGCGTACCTACGAATCCATGCTTCCACACTTCGCCGCTGCCAACTCCGACAGCACACAATCTCGCTGGTCTTCAAGTCAATGTGACAGCCCCATTGACATGGACTCCCTTGATGCCCATTTCAGCCGAGTCATCGACGACATTGACGCTCAACGAGCACTCACTGCCGCTCAACTGGAGTTCAATGCTCTGCACCAGAACTCTGATCGTCCAGACTCCGGCGTCATCATGCAAGCTTCGAGAGTATCTTTCCATCGATATAATCGTGACTCACTGCCTCCGGCTTCGGCCAACAAGCCAACAAACACAACTGAGAGGCCTTCAAATTTTCGAAAGTCACTACTAGAGAAGACCCTTCGAAAAGTCGCTTCGGAAGAGAACAACGCTCGCGCCGCGGCCGCCACAGCAGCTGTCAAGCGCGCCGCCCTTGGCCACAAACGTTACGCTCTCAGCGCCTCTGGTTTCGCACTTCTGAGGCAAAGAGCTGAACTCGAAGAGAGACCTAATACCTCACCTGGTATGGTCATGAAAGTCGCAGCAGCTGCTGCATGTTAGGAATGAAGAGAAGAAAGACGACGACGGCATTCCCTGACAATGGAATATTCCCTTACTCTATTTCTGGTTCTCTTTATTGTTGAATTATGGATGTCCCACATGGAGGACTTTTTGAGCACGAGCGAGATGATACCACTTTTCGCGAGACGTCGAGATATGACATAGACTGTCACAGCTGTTTTCCTTTGGATAGAATAGTCATGAGAATGTGTATAGTGTAGATGTAGTATGGATGGGCTATGACTGCCAGGAAAGTCTTACTTGTATGGATAGAATGAAATGAGCAGATGGCTTTATCTCAACACCCAACCTGGTTATTACTCCCTTCTTCAAACAGCATCTCAGATTTCCATTTAGCGATTGGCAACGGCTCATTCTGGACTCACCCCGTTCGCAACGTGGCCTGAATTTCCGCTCGCAATTTTGAGGATGGCCGAAAATGAGAAGGTCTAGAACAGTTCTATCGCCGGGTTGTACATGAGTCTCGACGCATGATACAGTGTATACGTACTATACATAGGTATTTTTTCTCTTAAAAATTCCTTCATACTCATGACCTCCTCCTCCCACTCAAAGGCTGCACCCTCGAAGGATCCTCAAAGCCATACACGAAATTCCTCGACTCAATAATATTCTCCGTGCTGCGATTATTCGCTTCCACGCCCTTGTACATTGAAACATTCCCATCATCTCTCATGCGATCCTCACCCACCTGCGTCATGACTTGTCCATATCGCACAGGTTTCGCTCCTGCACCTTTGACAAGTTCCTGAACCTCGGCATTCGGATGTTCGTGCGCAAGAAGAGGCGCATCGAACGCTTTGGCAGTTTCAATCGGTGACATGGTGACGTTTCGCCCGAGGAGCCAGAAACCATTGAATGTGGCCGTTACGAGAGCCATGCCGAGGAATGTGAGGGCGATTGCTCCGGCGAGGTATTCGTAATGGGAATGGTACACTATTACAGTGCGGAGTTCGGTGGGGTTTTGGAGATTTTGCATCGTGGTTGCGTTTCCTTGGGATAAAGCTGTACGGAACATGAGATCGCGGGCTTGTTGGAAAATGTAAGAGGTGGGATCGGAGAATTTTGTGTTGCAGATTCCTTGGGTGTAGTCTTTGACCGAGGACGTGTCCATGAATTGCGCGGCGAGTGAGCCTTCCGAGACCATGGTGTAGCCTGCGGCGCCGGAGAAGGCGATGTGGGTTTTGGAGTTGAATTTGGAGGAGAGGGCGTAAGCGTAGCCGCCGAAGGGGGATGGAATGCCGTACATATTTTCTGCGGGAAGGTCGGTGAGTGAGAGGATGTTGTCGTCGGTGTATTTGCTGCCTTCTTGGAGGGCGATGGTCGACGTGTTGCCGTCGATCGTGACTGGGTAGCGGACGGTTGCTGCGCCGATTGTGCAGTTTCGTACTTCGAGCTTTCCTTTTTTGCACTCGTCACCAGGTTTCCATTGAACATCGAGTGTCATGTTAGAAGCCTCCGTCATCGCAGTCCACCTAAGCGTGAGCTGGAACAGATCAATCCCTTCGAAGGAAGCATTCCTCATTTGCCCATCGGAGTCAAAACTCGAAATGTCGAAATCCGCCGTGCTGGCATTGCAGCTGATAGCCAGTCCCGCAGCCTCCAGCTGTCCATTACAAATCCCATCACTCGCGCATCCAGTGCCATTGGCCATAATATTCGCTCCCGTATTCCAATCATACACCACAGGCGTGAAACTCGCATCCAGCGTAGTCACACCATACGCCCTTCCAGAAGTCCATCCAGTGGGGTTTTGCAAGCTCGTCACAGCCGGAAGCCTCGCACTCACCTCTTCAGACAAGAACTGATTCCTCTCCGTCGTTATCGAAGAAGCTCGTTGCAGCAAAGGTCCATTAACGGGCGTGATCGCCAAGAACAAAGCCGCGAAGGAAACATAATTAAAATGTCGTCCCGCGAACAGAGCAGCTACAGGACTCATCCCGTGGTCCCATATCCGGTGTAAATCTCCCAGTTGAGTGCCTTCTTTTAGTGCTTGTCGCCACCAGTAGATCTAACATCTGTCAGCAGCGGCTCCCTCCCATTCACCTCTTCCCAGTTTCTCAAAACAAACAAAGATTGGGCGGGGATAATACTGACCGTCAACCCTTGACTAAACCCCGCCGCGAGCAAAATATTCCCAATCGTATACGCCATGGACAAATACAAACTCGGCGGATACTTCCAAGTGGTAATCGGTTTCCCATTCGAAGCTATCAGGACCGCAATTTCTACGACTCCGGCGCAAAAGACTCCAAAGAGACATGAAATTCCTGCCCAGGGGATTCGGCGCGCGAAACCGGGTCGCCAGGGATAGATGTTTGATGGCATGTTCTTCTCGCCAGTGCCTTTGGGGCGGTGTTGTCGCTGTGGAGAAAGAGAGTGGTCGCCTGAGGGGGAGGACAACTGAGTGTGGTGATTGTTGTCGTGGTCGTCGGTGACTAAGTTCGAAGTGGAAGACGCGGCGGGGGGCATTTTGCTATAGCCTTCCCACGAGGAGTACAAGGGTGAAGAAGACGCCGTCGTCTTGGAAGTGGGTATGATCATCGCGTGGGTTGAGTGGTACCAGCTCTCAGTCAATCAGATGCGCAGTAGCTCGCGGAGAGCTCCTCATGGATACGACAAGGAAATGCGACAAGACACGAGGTGACAAGCAACAAGCGTCAAAGAGAGAGGAAAAAGCACAGACAAGAGTGCAGTCCTACGCAGAGAGTAGCGTAGCGCAGCGTAGAGAAAGGACAGCATAGCATTCGCAAAAGAGAGGCCCAAACCCGTAGTTCTAGGCTCTGACGTCCTTACCTCCTCAAGTCCATGCTAGTCAACGCTTGTTTTAGGGTCGAGGAAGATCTTGTCTTGGAGGTGGCGAGAATGTGACTTCAAAATGGCAAAGTGACGAATTGCGGAAGTTTGAAAAAGCACGAGACGTGGTTTTGCCGAGAAGTTGAGATACGAGGTGCTGACTTAGTCGGCAAGCATTAACATGAGACGTGAGATTTGATTGGGTAGTCGCCCGAGTTCTGAGAATAGAAACAGGAGCAGGGTCCATGATGAGGCAAGTGGCAAGGATTGGCCTAGATATAAGTATAACTCTGATGGTAATGGACAACCTTAGCTATCTACCTCCTTCCTCAGACGAATGCGGTCGCTATTTATGATTGAGCGCCGACTCCCGTTCCGACAGGCAAGTACATTGCTGGCTAGAGCTATGTCGGAAGGCGGCTCCCCTGTTCGCCCGAGGACGCTTCGCGCTGTTTTTCGCGAATCAACACTATTCATCTCCTCTGCCAGAATCAATTCTGTTCACTGTGCACGAACTAGCGTAGAGGTCGTTGGACCTATGCGGCGGTACTTACTTCGAGAACCTCGTATCAAAAACGGATTGCGGTAATTTATTCGCTGTTCATGGCAGAGAGTCGGGATACGCCGCCAACAGTCAATCAATACATTCTGAGGTATTCCATAGGCAGACCTAGTGTTCGCCGTATGGTATCTCGCGCCTCACAAGTCATTGTGCGCGGCACCATATTTCCCACCGCCACCAAGAGGATCGCCGCCTGGTACACACAGACCAAGGCGCCAGAAGTAATCTCGATGAGCAAAGAACAGCTGCCACAACTTGTCGCGTGACGGTATACCCCAAGGTTCGGTGGTCGTTTCGTGTATCTCGTCCTCGACGGAGGCAAGCAGAGTCGAGTCCTGTCCCGCGATACAGTTTCTGTCCTTATCGCCGGTGCAGTGATGCAGGTCTGCGATATCTGGAGACAGTTCGGACTTGGAGATGTATATTTCCCCCGCATGCATAGCATAGCCCCATTCTGTTAGCGGCAGGAGGGGAACGGGGTCGTCGACATGGGTGACTCTTCGATATCTCGACTTCCTGTCATCCATGGGTGCGCCATTTCCCAGATCGAAACGCGCGTCCATGTACTTGACCAGACCTTCATTGCCCGCTCTGGGCTCACCAAAAGTGGTGACGATGGGATTGTAGCCTCGAGCGAGCAGATCGAGCCCTGCGAGAGCTGCCACTGCACCGCCAAGAGAGTGTCCGACCAGTGTCAGCTGGTAGTCGGGATGCACGAAGAGCTGAGCCTGGAGCTCTGGTAATATCTGTTTTCTTGTGTTCAGCCACGAGGAGTGGAAGCCCATGTGAACAGTGCAATTCGTGCATTTGGGCCCCTTGGGTGCTGGCGTGGCAGGGTCGTCGCCCGCATCCTCGCCGGGGTATGGGACATACTTCTGTGGCACGGTGCTGAGATCGACGACAGTGTTGGCGATGCTGTACGTGCCTCGAAAGGCAACCACGACGCGCTGCTTCCCATGATCGAGAGCAATGTAGCCGCAGGAATCACCCAGCAGCACCCCCGTGTTCCATGTCGTGATGAGTTCGAAGTCGGGAAAGTCGCTGCATCGTGACAGGCAGCTGAAAGGCTGGGAGATGCCCCAGCTGGTGCTTCCCACGCAGTAGGAGATGTCGACGAGGCGGGAGAGCTCTTCCAATTCGCGGAAGAGTCCTGGGCTCACCACATGGCGGTGGTCGGGATGTCGGAGCACCGGGCTCTGGTGGGAGCCGTGGCAGCCGAAGCAGCCCAGAGATAGGAGTCCCAGGAGGGATGGGCGCATGGTGCGATTAGGGCGAGACGAGGCTCGCGTCCTCACATGGCGGAAGGGGGGGGTGCTGACAGAGCGGTCGGCGGGGTGCAGCGCGCGTCGAGGCGGCAGCGACAGCGATGCGTGAAGGAGGTGCACGAGCGACACCCGCAGCGCGCTCTCTCGCGACCTTGACGCCACGAGGACGTCGCTTCGCGGGAACGAGTGGCTTGGCGACGCTGCATCCGGCGGAGAGAGACGGGATGGGATGGGAGCGTGCTTGTCAGCGGCGTGCAGTGCTGAGTGATCTTGGCGATGACGTGGTGGCCGAGTTGCTGGAAGAAGGGATGCTCGGAGGCGATGACTGCCGGATTACGGATGAGACGAGACTACTCGACTAGACGTCTTTCTCGTCGCGCAGCTTTGCGAGTGGAAAGGCCTGGACGCCAGCGGAAACTGCATTCCTCATCGCTTCTACACCGTCGACCCTTCATCGATCGTCCGCTGCACCCTTTCGCCGCGGAATGCGCTCTGCATGCAACATCGCTAGCAACTCCGATCCCGACCCAAGCATTTGCCCGTCGCTGCTTGACGCATTGGCGCCAACATGCCTGCCGACGACGCCGACACCCACGACTTCGACCAGCGCCACGACGGGCCTTTCGATCAACCACCGCCGCGCCCGTCAGTACAGATCGACACGAATATCGCCTCCCGCGAACCCTCGTCCGCGCTGAGGAGTGCGAGTAGTCCGCACAATGCCACACCTTCTGCGACGAAACCGCGCAAGAGCGTACAGCTCCCACGATCGCCCTCAGATACCACGACGCCACCGCCTCGGCGCAGCACGACCATAGGACGAGAGCGCAATCCTCGACCTTCGCAAGATTTCGATATCCGACGTGATGGACCATACGGGCGCCCTTCCATCACCATGACGCGGCGGCGCTCGTCTGTGAACGTTGTGAGGCCAGAACTGAACCGCACTCAGAGTTCGGGGCAAGCAGATCCTGCCGCGCCAGGTTTGGAAGCATTGGAACAATACAGGACAGCAGAAGAGACAGAAACCCCATTTGCGCTGGAGCCGCCGCCGCTGAATTACGATTTGTGGGAAAGACGATGGTTCATTGCCTTTTTCTGGACCATGATCCTGGTGGATTGCGTGGCGGCGCCCATTGTTCTATACTTCTGCTTGTGGTACCTGACCAGTTTGTCGCCGAATGCCACCTTCTCCATCGTCACAGCAGCTCTGGGAGGTGTGAGTATTGTCGAATACTTTGTGCGCTTCTGGCGATTATGGAAGAAGGACAGCACCTGCAGAGTGATGGGTGCGAGGAGAAAATACCTAGATTGGTTCCACTGGAACTTTACCTTGGGCTGGGTCATCATCATGATTGAGTTGATTGTGTAAGTTGTTCTCGGGCGTCATTTTCAGCAATCACTGACATGTTGACAGCGGCACCGTTCCGGAAAATCCACCGATTCGTCTTCTCGGCATGCCACTCGCTTCCATGATGTGGGTATTCGGCACTGAGCTCATCGTCGTCGACATTATGCGATACTTCGAAGTACCCGCTCCTGTCCGAATATCCTCCATTCCAAAAGGCGCTCAGCTTCGCCCTGCCATCTACAGTATGATCGAGGACGTCGTCGCCGTAGACGGGAATGGAGGAACCGAATACCGCGAAGCGCTGAACCGCCGCTATGAAGCTTCGCACGTTTTCCGCTCACTTCTGCGCAGATTGGGCATCTTCTGGGCTTTGGGCGCGGAAGGAATGGCCATGGTTACAACGATTCTGATCTTTACAATCCACCCAGAGGCGGCATATGTCGTAGGCTGGAGTGCGCCATTTATATGGGCAGGTGTTTGGACAGGGGCCACGATCTGGTACGCCAAGTACATGCTCCGAAAAGAGAAGATCGCATGGGCCGAAGAATTGCAAGAAAAGCAATTGAATACGACCACTTCTCCTGGAGAGCCCCCGATTTTCAATGACTCCGAGCCAAGCGAAGGCAAGGTCTAGCAGCCCCGTGTCTCGATGGTGCTGCTCAGCTGCTCGGAGCGAAGATGGCTGCTGCCCTCGTGCTGAGCCCTCACGCGGATTTTTCGGGGTTTAGTATGATGAATTGTACGAATAAGCACAACTTGCACAGCGTGTTATGAATAGCATGGCCGCAAAACGGTCTCGATGGTAGCGTGTACAGATATTTTTGGTCTAATTGAAACAGATACTTTCGCTCTTTCCTTACAGAATCCCGCGTTTCAGAGCTTTCATAAAGTTTTGCATCGACTTTATGCATTATGACAAGACAGTTCCCGAGGCCCGGGGCAAATATAGCATTGAGTGCTGCCAGAGGTCGAAACGGCCAGGGGACAGGCGTCTGCCGTTCGCGAGAGACTGCGCGAGACTGTGAGGGAACGTACCTTGTAACAAGCCTAAGTTCGGCTAAGTATCGCGCTTTCTTCACACTTCCCTGAAATTTTATACTGCTGTGGGCTAATTGATATGCAGACGATGAGAAACAGACAGATATTTATCATGCATGGTATCCTTATAGGTGTTAGGAACTGGCCATTGGAAGGCAGTGACTGAATCAGAACGACGTTGTCGCGTACAGGACTGCGGTCGCACTTACTCTCGGAACGGAACAACAATCGTTCTAACCCGGAAGTTCAACCCAGTTCCCTCGTCAACAAGTCTTGTCTCAAGTCCATGCAGCGGCGTAACTTGTATATACAGACATTCGTCCCCAGGACCAGAAGAGCACCAAGCAGCGCAGCGGCAAAGGCATCCGTCTCAGAGCGACGGCAAACATACAGACGCGTAGCAGCGGAGTAAGGTGGAAGGCAGGCGACAAGCGACAACGGCACGGCAGCGACAGCGGTTCTGAGAACAGTGCGGGAGCGAGAGAACGAACTGCAGGAAGGAGGGAGAGGTCATCAGGTAGCGGAACGCGGCGTTAGTAGTGGTTGCGCTAAACACTGCGGTGTCCATATTCTCGGCAGCGAAAGCATCGATCCTTCTTGCGGAAGATCTTGTGAGGCGCGGTATTCGACATGGCGAACAAAAGGGGTGCCATGGTATACGTCATACTGTGCTGATTGACTATTGCCAGGCCTACTGATCGAAGAAGCACAAAGAGAGATGAGCTATTCTGTGTCTTTGTTGCGTCTCCGCCTTTCATCATGCTAAAGCCCATTGTTAATGGTCAAGAACGCTGATCAGCACGTATAGATGCTTCCCGATCGCTGCTCTTCGAAGGATGAATTCCTGCTGCACATTTGTATACACCCCGGTTCGTTTCTCCAAAAATCGAAAGAAAAAAATCAATTACGAAATCAACGACAATGCTTACGACCAGCTTCTACGTTTGCGCTCTACTGGCTGGCCGGTACGCAGCAGCGGCCTACATCCCTTCCAACACACTACTTTCCCACCAACAATTGGCCCCAGAGGCTATCACCGTCATACAGACTATCGCCTCTATAATACCTACCGCAGCCCTGTCTAATCAGGACATCAACGACCTTCCCACACCAACACCTACCTTCCAAACTCTGATCAAGAAACGTTCTTGCAACAACGGGGCCTTGCTCGTCGCATGTCCAGAAGACGCTCCTGTGCTACCTCATTACACTCTCAACCCGAAGCCGGATCCAAAGGGCAAGGATGGTCTGCTGGCTTTTGGCCGGATTGGCCAGGACTTTTTTAAGAATTTGACGTATAAGCCGCCGGTGTTTGAGGGGACTAAGACGATGGGGCCGGCTGCCAAGCGGACACCTGTGGCTGCTTGAGGGCGTTTGCATCAAAATATAGGAGGCGCTTTGTGGTGTTTGCGAGTTGAGTTGGCTTTTGTTTCTTCTTTTTCCTCTCTGTCTTATTCTTTTCCTTTGCTTGATTTGGTTTGAGGTTATCATCGTCATGACGATATCTGGAATTTAAGTTGCTCCATGTCGCTGATGGGCAGAGCAAGCTGAATTGGCTTGTTTGCGTTTGTGGATATTTCAATTGGATTCTTCTTCTCTCTCCTGACATTTTCTTCTGCATCATTCCCTTTTCATTCTACCATTGCATGACGTGTACACTGATTGACTGATATATCCGTACCCCAGCCTGCTCCGTCATATATCAGCACTCCCTTCCATCCTCGCGACGAATCTGCAGCATGAGTCAACGACTATTGCTCTGTGCTGTGGCTTCCGCTAACGCATGCTTCGAGGCCTGCATTCTGGTGCAATTAATTGAGGTCGTACGACCCGGAGCACGCAGGCGCTGCATTCGAGGCGTATCTCAAAGCGAAGGGCAAGAACTTCAATTCTTTCTCAGCGGAGATAATCGATTCTAGTGCTGCTAGACTGACCTTCTGGACACAAAAAGCAAAATAAGAGGATGTCGAGGAACTTGCTGACTTGGGAGGAGAATTCTGGTAAGACTGGGAGAAGAATTCAGAGCTGAGAAACGCAGGTTTGATAGAGAAGCGTTCTGCCGCCTCAGAGGTAGCAAAAAGATTCAAAACTAGTCTCAACACTCTATTCCTGCTTCATCCTACATACCGGACACCCATCATTCGTCTTAAACCACTCCAAAACACACTCCTCGTGAAAATGGTGCCCGCAAAGTGTCGTCAAAATATAGGTCTCATCGCCGTTGTCTCCTAATGAGCACAAACAGACTGGACATTTGCCATCGCCCTTTTTGCCATTTCTTTTCATCCAGTTCTTGAACCTCGACTTCGCCATGTCTTGGATAGCTTGTTGACGGGCGGGATATGTGGGATTGCCTTTTTGCATTTCTTCTACTATGTCGGCAGGGATGGTTTGCCAGTCGAATTCGTTGTTCCATTGTTGTTGCAAGGTAGGTGGGATTGGTTGCCAGATGGGTACTGATTGCCATTGTTGTTGTAAGGATGGGGGGATTTCTTGCCACCCAGGACTGCTGCCACGGAGAGCAGATGAGGAATTCGGGTGTTGCGGCGTTTCGAGTATGATCGGCAGTGGTTGAGTGACGGGTGGTTGTGTCGAAGGCTGTGGCACGGAGCGTGAAATTGATGGCTCTGCGACGGAGGGCCTGGAACTCGTTGCTCCGTGGGACACAAATGGTGCAGGCTGGGCGTAAGAGCGTGATCGGCCTACCTCAGCTCTCGGTGGCCGGTGTACAGACGCTCGTATTCGACTTAACCCGGGACGTGATGCAGATCTTGGTGCGACACGAGATGAGCTGGGCATAGGATTGACTGTCGAGGCAGAATGTTCCACTTGACTCTCGGCAACTTGTTGTGAACGCAGTCGATCGTACCTCGCCCTGGCAGCTCGCCCAGCTAACTGCGCAGGAGTGAAATTTGCAGCCTGTCGCGCCGGTGGCACGGGCGTGGGAATAGAGCGACCTTGACCTGAGCCACCAATACTCTCAAGCTGCTGCTGAGTGCTTCTCCGGCCGGGATGTGCAGGATTGCCATCGCCACCCCGCAAGGACGGATTGAGATGCTTGAGCTGCCCTGAGGAGTCTCTTGCCAGGCCCAGTGTCGCGGAGATTTCCGATCTCGTTCCTAGAATTCGACCCCTCGGCGACATGCCCACGATGAGCGACGCGGAATCATCTGTACCGGAGCCTGGCGTGACCTCATTGAATGACCTCGAGGAGCCAGTTCCTGCAAAGTGTGGCACATCGCTCCTGGAATGTTCAACAGCATCGTGTCCAAGCGAGGGTCGGAGGACATGTGCGAGGTAACTCCTGTGATCGTCGATCCTCTGCGCTACCGCAATTGTTGGCTGTTGTCTTCCTGTGTTGATCATCAACGAGGCGATCGCGATTCTTTCGTTGCTGCGCACAGTCTTGAGACCATAGCATGCGAAGCAAAGCATGGGAGAATCGCGGATTTCCGACAGGTACCAGTGCAGCACATCTGGCCGGAGCCCAGCTTGCAAAAATGGATGAGCTTGATAGATTCGTTCGCGGCCTATGCAGTAGCCATGCTGACACGACGGATTCGGACATTTGTCGCCGAGGAGGTACTTGCGCAGGGCACCGCCACTGGGATCAGGGAACACCCAGTCCCGTATGCCGACGAATTGTGAAAGTAGAGCAGCCGGTCCATTCCTTTGTGCCGTGGTGACAAGTGATTGGAGCACATGATGCGACCTCAAGACATCGTCCGCATCCTCAAATTGCAAGAGATGGCGGCGTAGCTCAGTCGTCACTGCTGAAGTTGGTATGACCTGCACTTGTATGCTGTCCAGACATTGTTCGTCAGTCGCATCCGCCGCTGTTACCATCAGGAGGCTTGAGGATGTGTAGGAGGCATGCTCGCGTCTGACGAGAATGATAGTCCCACGCTTGACGATGTGCATGTGTGCTGGGTGGAGAGACCGTGGCATGCTTCCCAAGAAGTCATGCAGGTTTGGCTCGTGATATTGGATCCTATCGTTTGAGTCTGTGGCATTTGCTGCAGGCACTGGCTTCCCGTATAGAAGCCATCGTTCCGGCCTGCTCTCGTGAATACTGCACGAAGGCAACTATGGGCCCTCGTGAGTACTGTTGCATGACTATACCACGCCGGCGACGGTCACCGGTTGCTCAAGATGTTGGAGCGAGGAAATAGGTGAGGTGCAATTGCGGAGCGCCAAGCCGGCAGATCTTGGTCCGCGAGATTGCCGACATTCGAATGCCAACTCGGCCAACATCACGACTTCCTCCCTCCATCGCACAGCTTGCTCTGCCATCACACAGTTCCGCGGGCATTTCGTTCAGCGCCAGCGCATCTCCCAGAATCGCCAGAGGACACGATGCGAAAGAAGCCGACGCGCAATGCGTAAATTGGCGCCATGAAACACTGCCAACGCCCCCTTTTTGCGCCACCTGCGACGACTCGTCACGCCGCTGGTCCAGACACCGCCAGGAATTGACACGAGCGAGGATAGACAGAGCCGTCGGAGAGTTCCAGGGGCTTTGGGGGCCAAACGAGCGCCGAGCAGGTGTCTTACAGCCTGGCCTTCTTCGCCGTGGACTTCACTGCTCTGCATGTGTCTCCAGTCCAACTCCATATTGATCGCCCGCCCTGGTAGTCTACCTTGGTCATGCTAAGACCGTCGTATCGGAAAGCTATGCTACGCAGCTGGCGTGCAGCGCCAAACCTTAAGTCTCGATTTCGGAATCCTGCCGAGGAAACGCTACTTGATCCGGCGCAGCGTGTCCCCAATCCAGTCAACTCCTCACAGCTATCGACGTGTGCATGCCGGAAAGGCTTGCAGAAAGCTAGCAATTCCTCTGCGGTGTCCTCCAAGTCAACGCAATTAGCTGCATGTTGAACTTACCACAACTCCCGTTACGGCTGCTCGTTTTGCGCCATGTCCCGCGATGCCAAAACGAGTTCAGCACGTGGAGACGCATCCGGTCGATGCTATTCTGTTCTGGGGAGTTACCAAAAGCCTCATGCAGTCACGCCTCGGTGCTATTCCGAGCTCCAATGCCTTTCTGGACAAGACTCAACCTTCGCTCAGGCACGGCGTGTGCTTCTCTGCATAGGCTACCAAAATGATCGAGATGTTGTGAAGCATGCAGCCGTCCGAGCAAAGCTCAAGAAGGAGATCTTCCTCGAATCTTCCGTTCGCGGTTGCGTTCCACTTTTCACGTACCCGCAAAAATGTTGCTTCACTCGTTGGCAGCTGTTGCGTTCGCTTTGCTTTCACCTTGCAATGCTCAAGACGATCTTTCTGCCTCGCCATCCCTCAGTGAAGTCCTCGCAGCACACAAGAACCTCAGTTCGTTCAGCGCCTTGCTAACAGAACAACTTCCCGATACGCTCAAAGCCATCGAAGAGCGTCGGGATGCCGAATACAATTCGATCACTGTATTGGCACTCTCGAATCTTGCCCTCGACCGAATCCAATACAATCCAGCGCTCAGTGCTATCTGGGCCAACAATGATACTACAGAAATGTCACGCGTGATCGCATATCACGTCCTGCTCGGCAAGTGGACCACGGATACACTGAGCACAAACTTCACGTTCTTGCCGAGCATGACTATGGGAAGCAACTTCTCGAACGTGTCAGGAGGACAACGAGTCGGCGCGGTGCTGCAAAATGGTAATCCAGATACGCCGGAGTACAAGTGGGAATTGCTTTTCATCAGTGGTGCTGCGGAGAGGAGTGTGGCATCGATACAAGACATTCCATTTGCAGGCGGGTGAGTACATCTTACAGGGCACTCCCGGCGCCTATTGACCTTTGCAGTATCGTGCAAGTAATCGACAATCCCCTGAATCCGCCCGCGCCCTTGGTGCCTACAGCGGAAGATTTCAACCCAGCCAACTACCCGTTTGCGATCAACTCTTTCCTTGGGGCACTTTACTCTACACCCGACAATTCGCTGCAGAAATATTTGAATGACACTAAAGACGTGACAATATTCGTGCCAGCCAATGTCGCCTTCGAAACCGTCTCTGATGCCATCACCAGCATGTCAAACGAGACTCGCATGGATCTGCTTAGCTACCACGTCCTCGCCGGATCGGTACTCCCAAATGGCGGACCACTGTACTCTTCCGACTTCCAAGATGGCGCAATACTGCCAATGCACGATGGACAAAACGCAAACATGATGTTCTACCCAAACTCCTACTTCCTGAACTCAGCACGAATTGTGCAGGCAGACATCATGATTTACAACGGCGTCGTTCATGTCATTGATGTATTACTGGATCCCGATCAGAAGGATACAAAGCCAAATCCCACGAGCGCGACACAAGCCCCTGTACTGGCTGCCCAGACCGATGGAAGTTTCAACGTCAGCCAGGCACCGTTCACGACATATTTGCCCAATTATATTCCAACGGACATTCCGACAACAAGCAGCTCGACCAGCAGGACAAGCTCGACATTTTCAGCGAGCCAGACTGGATCTTCAAGCTCGGGTGTGAAAACGGCAACTATTGGTAGCAATCCATGGTTCGGCGTCATGGGAAGCTGGATACTTGTGGCAGTCGGGACTGCGGGCGCGTGTCTGCTACTTTGATGAGGTTGCCGCACATTTGTCCGACGTCGTGATATTATGAGCTGATTGAGCGTGGAGTTCTGCATGTTTTGCTTATATGTCCTTCAGTTTGTGTATGATTCTGGACTTACCGTACTTCCGGTGCAGAGAAGGTTTCAAGCATCGGTCAACGAAGCGACACAGAAATTCCATGTCCCGAGCGAGACCCCGTCATAACAAAAACAATTCGCATGCCTTCCCTTCGTCATGGAGAACAACGCCGCCAAGGCGTGTGTGAGAACAGACACCGCCATGCCACTACGGAGACATTCGGGTTGGCAGCGATTCATCCTGCCCAAAAGTTACGGTTATCGTGAGGCATTTGTTGCAACTGTGAAACGACTAGATTAGTGGTCGATCCTGCTGCAAGCTTGCAAGATATGATATCAGAAAACGGCGTGTGTAGGATGCGGCTGAAGGTTCTTGACTGGCCAAGACTAACTAGTTCTATGGCTGGCCCCACAAACAGGCAAAACTTTCTGGCGAATGTCGGGAAACCCAAAAAGTCAATAGTAACTGTCAAGTATGACCGCACCTCATCTTGCATGCATTGCTGCTGGATGAATATCAGGAACGACTAAGCTGCGCAGCTGCGCGGCCATGGGGAGGAACAGACTTTCGTTCTAGTCATTGGTTCGTCATCGCATTATGGCGCCTACGGCGTTCGATCTTTCGTAATTCATTCATTCATACATATTCCTGGTATCGCTGATCTCTTCAGATCCTTCCAAATATCCCGTCACCATCATGTTAGTACCAGAAACGAGGACCCATTGGACAAGCCATCACACCAATGCGCTATCAGCCTTCCATCTACCCCTACTGCAGGAGCCCAGACCTCAATTTCTGGTTTCAACTGGACAGCTTCAATGGCAAAGCGGCCGATGATCTGATATCGCGTCGAATCATACACCATCTCCATGGCTTCTTTCCTCATCGCAGCTTCCGTTGAACTCATGGTGAACAAGAAAACACCTTGTCCTTCTAAAGCAACTCTCCTTGCCACGATACCAAAACGATTCGATCGATCGACTTCATTCGACTTCCACCGCGCTCGAAGCACGGCTCTGATTTCTTCCGTGCAGTGTTCCTGGAATGCCTGATTTGCGCGACAGGTGCGATATCGAGCGAACATGTCTTGGACATGCTCTTTGTCCAATCCTGCGACGAATTGCAATCCATGTCCTCCGATTGATGAGGCGGCGTCCTCTGCTGTGATCCAGCGGAAAGCGGGACCGTTCCCGAGCGAGCCGTCGTATTTGGACATGATGATCGAGATTTCGAGGTTGCAAAGGTAAGTCTCTTCTTCACCCCAGGTCTTGGCTTCCATGCGTCTTCGCACGAAAGGCTCTGCAATGGAGAGTTCGTCCAAGAAGCGTGCATTTTGAAGGATATTGGGATGTTGGTATCTGGATGAAAGGACAGTCCGGATGTGATCAGCTATGGAGCGCTCCTCTTGTTGATGCACCAGATACAGCGGCGGTGCTTCCTCGTTTGGCGCCCATACTGTCACATCGAAGTGATCCGTCGGTACTGTAAGCTCTTCTGCCAGGCCAGAAGTGCTATTGCGGTTCGTCAAGAAAAGTTTCTCGCCTCGAAATACGAAAGCGCGAATGGTGAAGCTGAAGTAGCGAATCTTCCGTAACAGAGGCTGACCGATGCTAGTCTCCCACTCGTTATTTACGTGCCGTTGCAAGAAGTCTGTTGGCGTTCGTTGAAGCCAATGCTGATTTATGGGTATGATGTCTTCCATCGGCTTCTTGACTGCGTAGCGTTCCCGCTGTGGTCGGTTTACAAGGGCGATACCCATTCTATGGCAATGTTGTAATTCCGTTGACGATTGCGATGTGTCTCGCTATCGATCGCATCAACGTCAAACAATCGATGTTGAGTAATCCGCAAGCAATGGGGCCAGCAATACTGTATGTGGATCTTGTTCTTCGCTAGCTGTTCAACGAAACGTCGAGACAAGAACTGTGGGGTCCCCGTCTGGGGAAGTTGGGTTGAAGTGCGTCTTGGAAGCTGGAGAAAATCGAAACTGTGTTTTCTCCAACAGACGACCTGGCTGCAAGTCGGCGTTTATATGCGGATCAATCTTGCGCATTGGTTACTCCCCATACATGACCTCCACCAGGGAGCCACCTCCCGTACTCGCCCAGGCTCGTTTCATGGTCTTAGCGAAGAGTAGCCTCATGAGGCTGTTCCTGTTTCTTCCGATGGCTGCACAACAGTACCTGCATAAACTATAAAGTCCCACCTTCAACTCATAGACTAAACGTTTAAGCAGGCCTATGACAGGGGTCTGAAGACTTGGGATTCAGGTACTCTAGTGAACTTTCGTGAGCATCTTCGACCTAACAGACCAACCACGTCGTTTGAAATACTGAAGATTCAGCTTAGTGACCTGGGCATGCATCGTGCGGGGCTTTCTTTCCTTCGAGAAGACTTCTTTGCTTGTTCTTTGCGCCTTCTAGCTCATGTTCGAAGCAGTATTTGGCTAGTGCGCAACGATCTTCCTTCAGCGCTACGATAACATGATGCGGTGTTCACAGGTGATATTTGATCAATGCGGGTAGTCATGATGGCGATCTTGCGTGACTTTCCCTTCGAAACCCGATCTAACACGACAAGTGGCATGTCCGGCCGACACAAGCCACCACGGAGAAGCTGCGAGGAACGCCTCACGAACTTGAGCGAACGATCATGCCATGGCTTGGCCAATCCTGCCAGAAACTTTGATGCAAGAGCCGATATCAGTACGCTTTAGTTGGCAGCACACCAGGTCCAAGGATTCGCCAGTATGACCGTCCATTGCGCCTTTACGATGTCCATCAGGCCAGAGAGTCATCTGCTGCGGAAGCTTCCAAGGCAACGCAGCTCGCGCTTTATCTTAAGCTTTTTTTTTGCAATCCGCTCCCGAAAGAATTTGATTGTGCTGTTGGCGGATGGCTGCAATCGCTCCTTTGAAACACAACGGGACACTTTCGTCCTGGGCCTGGGTCCGCAAGCAGAGACCTTCCGCTTCATTCGGAGAAAGCTGTGCCTGCGGGCATGTCCCAAGGCAACATCATGGACGCACTCGCTAGCCGTGGCCAGCCCTGCAAGCGGGAAAGACTCCATCCTGCCAGAGAAGCGTTTGCTTTCTGCCGATCGCTCTGGGAGAGAAATCCGACCTAGGGATCTGATGCTCTAAGCTTGACCTGTATGCTCTCCTGGTGTGTACTCGACATTGGCTGGCCGCTTGAGTTGCTCACAAAGTATGCAAAGAATTGGGTCAAAGTCTTCTCGTAGATTCGCGGCCGTGGACTATGTAATCTATGGGTGCAAGTCAAAAGAGCAGCTCTTCAAGCTCCAGGCAGGCCGAACCCGCGGAGCATGTAGATCTTCTTCCAAACCCACTGACGACATTTGAGCCCAAGATGCTGTCCTTGCCTACCATCGAAGACGATACTTAGCTGGTCTAGTGCTCGCGTCAAGCATTTCCGGTGATCATTCTGGTACTAACTGGACAACGCGCGCATTGTGCGTAGAAAAGAGTTGTTGTGAATCGATTATGCTCAATCTGGAGGGACAAACGGACGGCATGTCTTGTGAATAATCGACTCGATGCATTGTATGTTGTTGCTGAGGCGAAGTTGTCAGGAGCTGCTTCCAGTGGGGACAATGAACGTTCGCTCTACATTCATTCACCCGCAGCAAAAGTGGCCGGAGATACTTCATGCAAGTTCTACTGCCTGACAACAATGGACGACTATTCACCGACCCTCTTCAGCAGCATTTCTTTCCAACCGCGAGCGCGAAGACTTGCACCAAAGCGCGCACGACTGATCCGCGCCACAGCCTGTGAGCCACAGGAAGAAAATCCTGCCATCATGCCTCATCAAAGTCCCCCATCTCCCGTCCCCAAACCCTTCCCGACAACAACCCACTGGCTCCACAAATCCAGCGTCCAACTCCTCTCCGACTTCAACGCAACCTACCTCCCATCCCCAAGCTCGGATACCCTGGAACCCACATCCATCAACCTCCATCTCTACATCAAATACCGCCCGTCAATCTACGCGGTCCAGAATGGCGATGGGGTAATTACTGTTCCGTGGTTCTGGATTAATCCGATTCAGAATCCTCGAGCAGGACAACGTCCGCTTTCGGAGTTGATACTGGAACATCTTACTCCTGCCATTCGGACGGCGAGTATCACGGCGCCGCAGTTTTTGGAGTTTCGGTTCGAGTGGCCGTTGGTTGAGTGTGTGGATGTTTTTGAGGAGGGGAAGGAGAACGAGGATGAGAGGGAGGGGGATGGAGGCGAGGGTGAAGGTCGGCGGAAGAGGAAGAGAGATGATGGAAATGGGGATGGCGAGGGGGCCGGGCTTGATGGTAGTGATGTCGAAGAAACTGACGACAGTGGTAGCGATGACCCTGGCGAGAGCAGTGATGAGAGCGGGGACGAGAGCGAAGAAGATGATAGCGAAGATGAGGACGAAGAGGATGACGGCCACGGCGATGGCGAAGAAGACGACAACGAGCCGATAAAAGAGACCTCGAAAAAGAAGCCTGCGAAAGCGAAGCCAGTTGCGAAGGTTCTGCTCATGGCAGTAATCATGGGCGTAAGCGCAGCGAACCGCGATTGGGTCATGCTTGGCTGGAAAAAGAGAGCCTGGTTTCGCGATACCAATCCTTGGGTACTCGAACAGCTCGTGGGTGGCCAAGTGGTGGAGAGACTGAAGCAGATGGGAGCTGAGAGGTGTAAGTCAGTCCGCTACTCTGCAATGCAATGGTATAGAAATGTTCCTGCACTAACGTTCTTGCTTCAAATAGCACTTCTTACCACCCTCGCCGACCGCAATCTCGTGCGAGTCGAAATTCTACGATCATTAGGCCACCTCATCAGAGTCTCCGAGAGCGCGCAGAATATCACCCACCCCTGCGTAGCCATCCTGGAACCCGTCGACATTGTCGATGAAGCTCGAGAAACTACTGGGCTCATGCTTTTGGACTTATCCGCCGAGCGAATGGATACAATCCAGAGGAGTCAGAAGGTCATGCATGCCGACGGCCGCGTGCCAGCTTGCATTTGGGCTGTTGTGGGCTGGTTTGACAGGAGACATCATCAACCCGGCGAAGCGGTTCTGATGGAGTCCGAGTGGTCGATGAAGAGGTTCTTTTTGGAGAATGGAAGGAATAAGAGCGCTTGGTTGCAATTTCGGCATGGAGATCCTCAGGAGTTTCTTGTTGAGAGTGAGAACATGTTGCCCGAGGTTTTTAGGTGGGACGTGAGGTCGATTATGCCTGTTTGAGGGAGAGATGATGGGAATTTGTCAGCTCAGGGATGCCTGAGGGCACTTTGAACAGACGAGAGTGTCGTGGTGAAGACCCAACAAAGTAGGTCGATGATATACAGCCTCCCACGATGGTTTAGCGCAAAGTGCGATCGTACGCAGTTTGCTAGAGAAGCAGCGTCAACAGCAAGACAAAACTGTTATGGACGAAAATCATACAGCAGCATCCACTCACCCACTTCCCAACCTCTCCCTTCCTTAAGACCCAACCACATGCTGCAACGCCCACCTCTCATTGTTCTCCCTCACCCACCTCGGCACCGCATTCCCCCCACCCATCATCCCAGCCCCATCCTGCCACTTGACCGCATCCCAGCACCCTTCCTCCCCGCTTTGCCCCTCCGAAACCTCAATTACCATCCCCCCATCCCTCCCATAGAAACAACTCCACCAAACCTGCAACAAATCCCCTCCAGGCCTCACATCCCCCACCTCAAACCCCTCCCTCCCATCCTTCCTCTTCCACTTCCCAATGACCTCCCACTCCTGCCCCTTCCTCAACTGCGTCTTTTTCTGTCCCAACTCCTCATCTCGCGTCGCAGGCAGCAAGTAAAGTGTCCCATCCTCCTCGAAAAGACAAATATAACCTTTTGCCAAAGTTTTCCGTTTGAGGAGTTCCTGTTGGAGAATTGCGGAGTTGAGAGAACGGATTAGGTAGGTTCGGAAGAGGGCTGTTTCGGCCACGCCGGCGCCGTGGATGTTGCGCAGGCGTGGGGTGAGATTTTTGTAGCGGGTGAGGGCGGTTTGGGAGGAGTGGAGGTGGGCTGGGGAGGGGAGGAAGGTGGGGAGGATAGAGAAGTCGATGAAGTCGAAGGTTTGGTATGGTGGCATGTTTGATTGGATCCAGGATGGAGTTATTGAGCAGCCGTTTTGTGCTGTGATGACGAGGGAGAGATGAAGTGTGGTTGGATCGGTATGTGGGTGCTGTTCGATTAGGGGTTTATCGAAGGCGAGGTCAACGAAGTGGCTTTGGTGGAGGAGATTGGATTCGATGAATGGTTGTAGGAGTTTGAAGGCGTAGTGTTCCATCGATTCTTGTTTCGTGTCCTGAGGTGGTGAGAAGTGGTAGGTTGGTGGAGTGTATTGCCCTTTGCTGTTGCGAAGCAGGAAGAGCTTTCTGGAGTCGATGATGTAGAGCGAGGCGCAGAGGTCTCTGTAGTGAGTGTCGTGGGGTTTGGAGTGGGCGTTTAGCAGCTGCTGTGGTGTTTTGGTGAGCCAGGAGTGGGACATGATGCCGGGCCTGGTCACAGACCGATGATCCAAAGTCTTGAGAAATGAGAAAGTGGACGAGGGTTGTTGAGTGACTTGAGAGACGTCATGTCATGCGGAAGCTTGAGCGATCAGGATGTGTGGGTTGGTTCCTTCAACTTCGGACTGAGGATAAGCTCAAGCGAAAGTGAGGGAGGTGCGACGGTATTGGTAAGGAAGTGAGGCAAATGCTGAATTGGAGCTGATGACTTCCACTCACATGTCGAACAGGGATCCGGAGATGTTTCATGCCATATCTTGGCTCAGAATCTCCCTCACTTGCTTTTGCTGTGCCCGATCGACCTCACAGCTTGTGAGATACATCTCTATACCACCATGCTCCTGCTCGACTGCCGCGATGACCGTTTGCGCCCAGTCTGTTGCACAGTCTGCGAATTCGGCAGGGAACCCAATCTTCGTAATGGCTTCCACGCGCTTGTCCCTGTCATGGGCGAGACCTTCTTCACTCAACATGTAGTCCTTCTCGATCGCAGCATGATCGACGCCAAGAAGCATCAACACCAGGAGAATGATGAGACCGGTCCTGTCCTTGCCCTGGGTACAATGCACGAGGAGCGGGTAATTCTCCTTTCGGGCAAGAACGTCAAACACCAGCTTGACTTCGGCCTTGCACCAGGTCAGACTGTCGTGGGCCAGGCCCACGAGTCCACGCTTCTGCATGACATTGGTGGCTATGATGGAGATGGCGTCGTTGCTGTATCCCAGGGTGTGCCACGTCACGAGCTTCGCAAGATTGAAGTACGACAGCTGCCCGATGAGATGGCGCGTGTAGGCAGAGCCATTGAAGTTGATCCATTCGTATGTCACGCCCGGGATCCGCCGCGGGTCTTGCGGGGCAGCGGCATCCATGTTGCCTTGTCCCGTGTGTACTTTCACACGCGGATCAGGCACCGGCGGCACTCGCAATGCATTCTTTCTGGTGACTTCGCGATGCTCTGTGTCCGACCGAAGGTCGATGATGGTCCGGAGGCCGATTTCTGCCGAGAGCAGCTTTCGATCCGTGGGCGTGGCATCATCCGGTGCGGCAGAGCGCAGGAGCAGGCCTGGTCTCAGTATCGGCGAGGCGGTTGACGAGGCGATATCGCGGAGGTTTGCGACCTGTTCCAACACGGGCAATTTTGAGCCCGGCATGTTTGGGATGTGCTTGATGGCCGTGCAGAGATCCGACGGGAGGGGCGGGGAAGTCCGTCACGTGGTGGGAATCCAGCACAGGCGTCGTATATCGATGAGAAACCGCCCGGTTCTGTGCCATGTCAGTCCTTCTCCAGGCGTTCATGCGGCGATTCCCAACGAGTGTGGTGCAGTCACCCGCCCATCCGATGTGGTGTCGTTGGATGGAGCGCCGAGACGATCGAGTGGGAGCGATGTGCCAAGGACAGAGTTCGGGCTGACGCAGTGGCTGGTGGCTGTGCGCGCCGATCGCAACTGCCACCGCTCCACCGCTTGGTTGGCGAGACGACGTGGGCAGTCGCGATGCTCTGCGGTGGAAGGTGCGTGCCTTCTTTGCTGTCGCAGGCCGGGTTCGCGTTGTGCTCGTCCAGCGCAGCACCTCGTGGTGGAGCCGTGCAAGTGGAAGCTGCACGTCCCGTGACGGTGGAGTGCTCCTCCTTCTGGCCAGGTCTGCGTGTTCGAGGCATGCAACGGCATGACGTCACGGTATGTGATGACGTCCGCTGGTCGAACTCTGTTGCGCGCGCCCAGCAGCTGCTCATCTCCCATCATCATCCTCCCATCCCACAGTTGGCTTGACGACATGGTGCGCGGGAAATAGTGGGAAGCCCTCTTGAACTACCCGCCGGCCCCCGACCGTGCATCCTGCTGGACCTCCTCCTCCCACGGTTTGCAACATCTGTCTCTCCGAACGCGAAACACCAGCGCGTCACGACACCCAGGCATGGCCACCGTCAATACGAATGCGGACGCTCCTCCCTGCCCGGATCCCTCTGCCCACCACCACGACGACAACCTGGCCAGCCAGGCCTCTACAGCAGCCCTGCTTGCCACGGGCGCGCGCAAAGGCGATCACACGCGGAATAGCTCCATCCAGAGCGAGAGCGTCTTGGGTCCCGATGGCAGACTGTCGTCGAAGAGTGAGTGGGACATCGGATAGCACCTGCTGCGCCGCGCCACTGACACGACCGCAGGCGCAGCGACATCGCTCAAGTATGCGAATGCACAGGACCTACCGAGCTTCCCATCTTCGGGAAATGTATCGGGAGGCGCAGGCAAAGCGGCCATGCTGGCCAAGGACTACAAGATGAAGGAGCTGTGGCAGCCCGAGGCGAGTCTGGCGGGATCGAAAGCCGCCGTGCTGGCCGCCGGCAAGGGCGGAAAGGTGGACGTGTGGCAGGCGTCCGCCAGCGCCGATGGTCAATCGGCGGCAACACTGGCCTTCCGCAACAAGGGACTGAGCCCGGAGGCATACGGCGGAAATAGCGCAGAGAACAAGAACAAGGCCCTCCTGGCCGCCACCAAGTCCACCCAGCAGAGCAGATCACGCGCCACATCTTCTCCTTCAGCACCACCAGAGCTGTACCCAGACCAGGCCAATTCCACCAGGAACGCCCTGAACGCTGCAACCGTATCTGTCCGAGAAGGCTGGAATTCCGACGCTAATCAAGCTGCGCGAGTCACTCACCTCGGGGAGAACGTGAGCGGGAAGATGTTCACCAGCGCACCAGACTGGCAGTACGAAGAAGACAAGCACCAGGCTGCACTCCGAGCCTCCGCAATCACAATGGCCAAGAGCCTCTACGCACATCAGAACCGCGACAAAATGCTGCTGGAGCCTGATGGGTCCGACTTGGCCGGTGCGCGATCAGCAGCGCGTAACCAAGCCCTCGCTCACCCCGACGTGAAGCAGGAGGCATTGCAGTATCTGAGTCTGCAGGATCAGGCACATAAGCTGGCGGCCGAGAGACTCGCCAAGATCGACAAAGACATGGAAGGCAAGCGCTTCCGCGAGCACTACGGTTATGGCGACGACAAGCCGAAACGATTATCTTCCCGCATCTCTCTTCGAAGCTCCGGAAAAGAGTCTCGGGGAAGACGACAGAGAGCATCGAGCGAGGGGACCCGTGGGCGTTTGGACTCCGACTCCGATTCAGACGACGAACGACAGGCAGGCCGCATTCGCGCACAGATGGCCGGACTCAACTCTGCCACCAAGCAGGTCGATGCGAAGAAGCAACAGGAAGACCGTGCGAAGTTGTTGGCAGCTGCGGAGAAGCGAGTTTCTGCCCGCATGAACGACATGGACTCGCAAGTCTACCGCGACACAGGCAAGGTCTCACCTGCGATGATGGAAGCGTGGGAGGCAAAGGCTCGCGAAAAGGCCGAGAAAGAGCGCCAAGAACGAGCACTGAACCCCGGCAAGACCCATATCGGTGGAGGGCAGTTCATGGATCAGAAGGACATCGAAGCCATTGCTGCCGCCCGTTTGAAGCCTACTCTGGATGAGATTAGCACATCTGCCGCCGCAAGACGCCAGCGAGATGAGGAGCTCCGGATCGAAAAGGACCAACAGCAAACGGCCAGGATGGAGCAAAAGATGGAACGTCAGCAAGAGAAGGATCGCCAAAAGGCCGTTAAGAACGACCTGAAGGAGTCGGCCAAGCGCGAGAAGGCGGAAGAGAAGGCCCGCAAAGATGCCGAGAAATTGCGTGAGAAGGAAGAGCAACGAAAGAGTCGAGAGCAGAAGCGGGATACCATCGGCTCCAGTGTTGTGCCGGCAGGCTCCGTCGATGCAGGCAGAAGCGCCTCGATCGAAGACGAGCGGACCGAAGAGTCCGCAGCCACCGACGGGAGAGAGAAGCATCAATCTGCTCTTGCACGGCTGAAGGCCAAGTTCCGAACCACAGGCTCTCACGAGAAGACGGCTGACAAGGACACCACTGACGCATCGGCCGCTACTGGAATCGCAGTCGTTGGCGGTGCTGCTGCGGGTGCCACTTCTGCCACGCTGGCTGATTCGGGCGGAAAGGATGTGACCTCGCAGCAGCCGCTGGATGCTCGACCAGCATTATCCTCCGTCGCTCAGCAGGACTTGACAACCGGTGACTCGCCATACGAGGCCGAGTGGAAAGCCGGCGGGGCCGCTCCCACCGCCGCCACGACTACGATCCCCGCTGCCCCCATCCGTTCTGAGGCCTCTGTGTCCGATGTCGATACCGACGACGAGGCTGACGATGAGGATGTCCGGGCTACGAGACCCACATTCGCCCAGACCGGAAGCGTTTCGGGCTTCGCCAATGATTCTGTCCCGACTGCCTCTGGTAGCAATAGAATGGCGACGCTCGCGAGGCACATCTCCAACATTCCTGACGGCGATGGAGACTCCAGCAGCGACGAGGATGATTGGAATGAAGAGCGAACTGCTCGACCTGCTCCCGCAGTCCCAGATCAGCAGCCTACCGCAGTCGCTCTCGACTCCGCCCCTGTCACTCCAAGCCTGGCCACTGACGAGACATTGAACACACCACGTGAACAGGAGCCCTCGGCCGCGCCATCCGCTGCAACTGGTGCCACAGGTGGGGCTGCCATCGTCACTTCCACCGAGACTTCAGCTGAACATCCCCCTAGAACGTTGACGGATGTGTACGATGAGAACACCCGGGCATTGACCTCCGACCCGAATGTTGGGAACTCTACCACCGAGGCCGAGCCACCTCACCCGGCCAACATCGTGTCTGGAGAGACAAGCCCTCGTCTTGAGGACCCACGAGCGGACCCACCTAGACCTCCAACGCCAGGTGTTGTTATCGACACCTCCGCTCCTGACACAGCCTCCACGAAGGCTATCCCGCCAGCTTCGGTAACGTCATCTCCCCAGGCAACTGGTGAATCGCTGAAGCAGGAGATCAAGGGCGAGGAGGACTTGCCTGCTATTGTTGGAGCACCGGCGCACGAAACAAGCGCAGGTGTCGCCACCATTCCAGCAGCGCCAACACCAGCTCCGACAAAAGAGTTTTCGAAGAAGGAAGCAGAGGAAGCAGCCAAGGCCTCGGCGAAGTCGGAGGACAAGCATGAGAAGGAAAAGGACGGCAAGGGAGTACGAGGATTCTTCTCCAAGCTGAGGAACAAATCCCGCTCCGAGAAATCACCAGGCGCAATCACCGCTGGCACTGCATCCACCTATGACGACTCCAAGTATGACAACAAGGCGGTGCCCTACGAGTCAACCAAGGCCGGCGAGAAGCCAACAGTAGGTGGAACCAACGACGGCACTTACAACAAAGCGGCCACTGATGCTGCCGTACAACAGACCCTCGCTGAGCAAAGGATTGCTGCTGCGTCCATCCCTCCCCTCGACACAGGCGACGAGTTCAACTCCAATACTGTCACCACTGACGACACCGCCATCGAACACGCCAAGGTGCGCGACCCCAATGAGCCCGACTCACCATCGTCCTTCGCCCGCGGCGATGCGAAAGCCACCGACCTCGACGATGTCTCTTCCTCCGGCGCTGACGAAGACGACGTCGCCCGTGGTCGTGGAAAGCGCAGCATCGCCAAGAAGTTGGGCTTTGGTCGGAACCGTGACGCTCACGTCAAAGATGGCAAACTTCACAAGCCTCCACCAGGCGAGGAAACTCTCCACAAATCGAGCACGGAAGCTGGCAGACTGAGCAAATCTACCGACGACGATAACGACAACTTCGAAGAAGCGAGAGATCATTTCGATGAAAGCTTGGCTCCTCCTCCGGCTTTTGCGGGTCAGGCGAAGAGTCAGAGTCCTGTACGATCGACGAAGTTTAAGGAGGAGGTTTGAGCGATTGGAACCACCATGGGGTAGGATATGGAATACCCTGGATATATACGTCGATCGCTTTCGGTTTATGGGGTTTGCGCGAAAGATACCACTTTTTATGATCGTTCGTTTGCTGTGACTTGTGAAACAAAAACAAATGGAACGCGGAATGAGGGAGAACGAACAAACAGCCAGACAGAATGGTTACACAGTACCGATATGAATGAAGGACGACACGACGACAGTTTGGAAAATGAGACAAGTGGAGGGAGGACTTAATGGTGTTGGTTGTTGAGGTTGCGATGATGATATTTGCGTACGTACAGCAATAGTAGTAGTTGGTAGTTTTATGAAATTTTTGTCAATCGCTGTTTCTGAGATAGTGTTTCTATGATGATTATGATTCCTGTTTCTGTTTGGTTTTCCTGGAAATTAATGAATTGCTGCACATGGTTTGGCTCAGCGAATCCCGCCTACTTGTATCCACTTCCGCATCGCTTCAGTGTTGTGAGCTGCGGATACCGGTAAACCATTCTCTTTTTTTTTCAACTCAGAGAGTCCGCAATGGGACCCTGCCACCAGGCATGGTGCGCGGATCTCTGCGCTGTTGCTGCCGAGGGGGATGATCATTTCGTCCTGGACTGACTTGGATGATCGCTGACTGCGTCGAAGGACCGGCTTCCTCCACAACGAATCCTGTGCTAGAATGAGCTGTGGTAGGAAGCTGGTTCTCCTTGTCAGCATCCGGATCCTGGTCCAGAATGTAGTTACTCGTGTCTTCTTCTGCAGCATGCTGACCAGAAACCGTAGTTGTTTCATCTCGAGTAGACTCCTCGCCATCATCGACATCGTTCTGATCCTCAGTCTCCGCTTCCTCCTCCACCACTGTCATCTCGTCCTCATCCTCGTCATACTCCCCCCTGACAATCTTCTTCTCCTCTTCCTCAAGCGCAGCCATCCGATTCACAAATTCCATCTGTAAATCCTCCAACCACTTCTGCAGATTCTCATCCGTCATTGTCCCATCTCTTGCCTGAAGTAGATGTTCTTCAAGATTGAGGAGTAATTTTCTCCGTCTGGCATGTACGACACCGATGGAATGCTCTTTTCGCTTTTTGACTTGTGCTTCGATAGTATGGCTGACGAGTTCGGCGTGTTCGATGACTTCTGGTGGGAAGGGCAAGATTTTGGCGAGCTGTAAGCCGTAGTGTTCTTCTTTGACTGTGCCAGAGGCGACTTTGTAGAGCATTTCCATTCGGTTGGGGGACATTTTGACAGAGAGGTGTAAGTTGACGACTCCGTTGCGTTCGGATAGGATGTTGGATAGGTCGCGGAAATGGGTTGCGAACCAGATCAGAGCGCGGGATTCGACGAGAGCTTCTGCAATGGCGATGGCGATGGCGAGTCCATCTCGTGTGCTTGTGCCACGGCCTAGCTCGTCCACAATGGCCATGCTGTTGCGGTCAATGTTCTTGAGGATGAAAGCTGTTTCGCGCATTTCAGCTGCAAAGGTCGAGACGTTGGCTTCAATGCTGTCGTCCATTGATACACGGGCGAAAAGCTGCCGGGTGATGGGGAAAGCCGCATATTGAGCAGGCACAAAGCTACCGATCTGTGCCATGACGGTCATAAGGGCCACAGTGCGAATATAAGTACTCTTCCCGCTCATGTTGCAGCCCGTGATGACTTGGAAGCGGGCCTGCTGAGTTGCATACACATCGTTGGGGATGAACTTGGCTTTGTGTATCTTTTCGCGGATCGGATGGCGCCCAGCACGAATCGCTAAAGTTTTGCTCATTGCAGGTCTGCTGTAGTCTTGTGAGGTGACAAGCTGTGCGAAAGCTGCGAGCATGTCCAACATGGCGACACATTCGCAGATCTTGAACAGACCAGACATGTGCTCACGGACGTTGGCAATCAGTTCCTTGATCAGCCGATCGCTCATGAGCATGACTTCCGAGTGAGCGTCTCTGACTCGCTGGTTGCGCTGAACCAATTCCAAAGTCTGACATTCGATCACATTCTTCTTGCGAAACACATTAATAAAGACACCTGGCAAAGCACGATCCTCGAGCTCATGCTCACGGAGTCGAAAGAAGAACGCGCGTGAATTGTCGAACTTCGTCTGGAACGGCAAGTTGTGCTCCTGAGACATGTCGTCCATGTGCTGCAATGTATCCGTCGTTGCCTCTTTATAAGTCTGACGAGCTACATCAAGCAACCCGTTGACGCCAGATTTGACAGAATACGTGCGCTGGTTCTGCAAGTCCAACGCCTGATTCGCATACATGGTGTCGTCGTTGATAGTGTCAGATACGAGTCCGACTACCGTCTCCACGTTCTCAGGAGCACAAATGCGCTGGATTTCAGCAAGAATCTCACAACGACAACCAGTCATTGCTTCCCACATTGGTCTGACGTGGGCGATGAAGTGTTTGAGCATGATGACATTGTTGATTGACTGTTCGGTATCGTGCAAACTCGGCTCCTTCGGAATGATGATGAGCTGGGTGAGGATGCGGTCCACATCGAGGAAAGGTTTCAGCGCAGCGCGGACAGCAAAAAACATTTCCTCCTTGGTGCTGAGCTCCTCGACAGCATCGTAGCGTTTGTCGAGTGTTTCCTGGTTGGTCAAAGGTTGCAGCAGGTTGCTCCTCAAGAGTCGCATGCCCATGGGAGTCAAGGTCTCATTGAGCAGTCCGAAGAGACAGTCTTTGGACTTGGGATTGCACACATTCTGCACTAGTTCCAGTGACTTGATGGTCATGAGATCGATCATCATCGACCCCTCAGGTGGCTCGTATTTGATGCGGAGCGAATGATAGGGAAATGTCTTCAGCATGCCAAGTTCAGTGTACTTCAACGCAGCTGCGAAGCTGCATACGGCGAAGTAGTTGCCCGTGACCGCAGTCTTGATGGCTTCGATTACCTCGGGAAAGCCGAGCTGCTGAATGTACTCAAGGCCTGCTGTCTCCGCCCAGTATTTGCGATCGAGCAAAGTGAGCAGGCAGCCGATATCTTCGAGGTGCTCTTCGATGATCGAGAAGAGCTTGGACTTGGGGTTTGAAGCAGTGGCGACAATGCAGATGTTGCTTGGGTTGAACACCATGAGCTTATGCACGAGCTTGACGTAGGTCTGACTGTCACTGAATTGACTGAGAACGGCTTCGGCAGTGTCCAGGTTGACAAATGCTATGCCGACAGTCGGCGCGATGCCTCTCGATTCGCTGACAGCACATATGATCTCTTGATTCTCGACCCCGAGAGTAGACACGCCGGTGCGAGGGCGGGCTGTTGCTGGTCTGCTGCCCCTGCGAGCTCCCGTGCGTGACTCAGTAGTGGTATCATTGGATCCCAGAAGCTCGTGAAAGCGATTCGAAGCACTCCGGTTGTAGCTTGTCGGGTTGGTCTTCGACGTCCGCTGCTGACCTGTGTTGTATGAGGTCGTTGGATATTGCGAGGTCGTTCTCTCGTGCGATGTGCTATGACTGGAATACGAAGTTGACTGGCGACTGCGCGATTCCGCCATCGTTGGATGTGAGGATGTGTGTGTTGAGGAGAGCGGGTGTGAGGAAGGATGTCAGAGAATGGAATTTGCCACTTGCCTGCTCGACCTGTGAGGCAGTCGCGACTTCCCAATCGCGTCTGCGAGTCACGCCGAGGCAAGTGTGCCCTTGCAAGGTCGCGATCACAAGAGGCTGTCCCGCAGCTCACTCCCACAAGCCGTCCGTCCTCTGGCAAGTCTCCCGCGGACAGAGAACCTCTGGCGTCACCGTCGCCATCTGTACAGCCGGTGGCTAATGCCTCCAGATGCGCACGGCTTTGTCCTCGCCGCCACTGCCAACGCGCTCACCATCTGGACTCCAGTCCACTGCGAACACTCTGTCTTGATGACCCGGCAAATTCTCCGCCAACTTGCCCTCGCTCACATTCCACGCCTTCAATGTCGTGTCGGCACTGGCGCTGACTAGTAGCCTGGAATCCGGCGAGAAGGCGGTCTGGAACACAGGCCCAACGTGACCTCGGAGCGTGGTGATGAACTTGCCATCCTTCGCCTGCCACAACTTGACATGGTTGTCAAAGCCTGCGCTGGCAATCAAGACTCCATCAGCGGAGAAGGTAACATGATTGATCGCTTTCTGGTGGCCGTGCATTCTCTGTATCGGTTTTGTCGATTGTGATGGATCGAACAGGAACATGGTCATGTCGTCGCTCACCGTCACCAGACGCTCTGAGCCTGCAAGAAAGAAGCAATGTCAGCACTTTCATCTCGCCCAACTGTGGAGGCAGCGCAAATCACTTACCAGTGCCCGCAATCACGGCATCGAATCGCTGCTTCGCTTTTTGTCGCTTGCCTTCCACTGTCTCCGGCACCTCCTTGTTGCCCTTGTGATCGAAATAGCCCGTGCGAAGAACGAAGTCTGTCGATAGCGCAAGATGGTTCACCCAATGAGCATGTGCATTGATCGTGTGCACCAATGTCCCCTTGTCAGCATCCCAGATCTTCACTGTCTTGTCTCGCGAACTCGTGTAGATCCAGCCTGTACCTCCCCATTTCACGCATGTGACATGCCCTTTGTGCCCAGTGAGCGCCTTGTCCGTATGCCCACTCACTGCATCCCATATCCGTACTGTGAAGTCCTGCGAAGCTGAAGCGAGCAGAGGGCGCCCAGGATCGCGGCTATGGTACGGCTGCCAGGCTATGCTCAGAACTGGTTTTGTGTGTCCTTTGAGTGGTCCACCAAGCTGTGTGCCCTTCTTTGGGTCCCATAATCGCACAGTGTTATCGTAACTCCCCGTTGCCAGGAGTCCCTCATCAGGCGACCACGCAACCACGAGCACCCATCCCGTATGCCCTTTCAGAGTATGTTTCGGCGTCCCCGTATCGCAATCCCAAATTCGTGCTGTCTTGTCACCCGAACCTGTCGCTAACCATGAAGACGTTGCTGGGTTGAAAGCTGCACTCAATATCGATTCGCCATGTCCACTTATGCTGGCTGAGCATCTTGTGACAGGCTTGACCTTAAATACAGCCTCTGCTCGAAATGGAATATTCAAAGCCAACTCGGTCGTCGCCGTTCCATCCAAATATCGCCTGATGACCTCCTCTTGTGAGAACTCCGCACTGCCATCGCTGTATGGATTGTAAAATCGGTAAGGTAGACGATCGTCTGGATTTGTGTGCCCGAGAAGAGTGTTCAACAGTAACGAGAGATTCTTGGGCGACAATTGCGACAATTGCACGAACACGGGTTCGCTCGCAGGCGCGCCAGTATCCGCATCAAGGAATTGTATGCGCTGCTGAGCATCTGGTATCGAGTCGGGTGTCGTGTTGATGGGTTCGCGTGCTTTCACGGCTGCAGCAGTCTTTTGACGCTTCGAGGGGGGTGGAAGCACTGTCGACATAGCGAAGGGTCAGCGAGTCGTTCGCAAGTGTTGATCGTGTTCGAGTGCTCTGCTTTACCTGAACTTTTCGAAGTCCTTTCGGCGTACCTTCCGCGCTAGAACTATTCTAGCTATCGCTATCGATAAGAAATCAGGCTGAAACAGGGCAACAACTTCGCCAGAGACTTCTTCCGCTGCTTCCTAGTTAGTTCCCCAACCTACTCCATTCTGGATGAGCCCACCCAATCACCACGTCGTTGGCGAAGTTTAGTATCAGATAAGATCACACTTACGACCCTCCTGTGTAGACTGTAGACTGACGGCGTCCTGGCATGGAATACTCCGTGACACAGATTCACTGCGATCGTGCACATTGTGCCTTACGCATTATCAAAAACGCGAGGTCCCATATTTCAGTTAAAGGTCGTGGTACAGATGTAGAAGTGCTGGAGACCAGCTACGAGCCGTATACTCTATCAATACTCGTAATAAACAGTCTCCTCATAGCCCGCCGAATCCGCACCTCCGAAGCACGGGATATACTGCGGGTTCTCCAGTCTCGTGCACCTCACAGGCCCATTTGGAGAAGCCCGGGCGCATGAGGGTGCCAGCGTCAACGCCATTGCCTTCGTACGTGCAGCCTTCCGCGCGGCCTCGGAACATTTCATATGAGCCGTCTGGCAGTGGAGCGCTTCCGTTGTCGTGGTGCCGGTCGGTCTGCACCCAATATTGTCAGAGCATTCTGTGGTGTAGCACGAGGTCGTGTATGTTCCGCCATCGGAAAGCACGGAGCAGCCGACCGAGCAATCTGTTGCTGTGACGGAAGTGGAGCAAGTTGTGGGAGGTGCAAGAGTGATTGTTGTGACTGAATATGTGCGATTAGTGTCCACGCTATGAAGTCAAAGCTGGAATTGACTTACCGGTAGTTTTGGATATGACAACGGTGCTCGTCTCCTCCTCCGGTCGATATAGAAGGCCACTGTAAGAGCACTGCCGAGGTCACCGGCGTCGGAGTGATCGTTGTGGTGTAAGGCAGAGTCCATGGAGGCAACACGAACGTGCAGGGCGGCCGACACGTTACCTCCGGGTTTGGATCATCATAGATGGAAGGATCAATGATGACAGCAGTGGCTCCATCTCCATCGCCACCGCCGGAGTCATCATCTTCGATGTCTAAGTCGATGGCCTGTGTGACGAGTCAAAATTTGCCTTTGCTTCATCAACAGCCGGAGAGCGCGTACCCAGTCTGATGTACCTCCCATTCACAGTCCCTGTGCCCAATCACTCCGTAGTTCGTATGTTGCTGGTTTGAGCCAAGAACTGCATACAAATGTCAGTATACACTGGGAGCACGAACGTCCGAACCTCAGCGCGTCGTGTACTCACACCCATTCAGTCTGATCATAGACCAGGATATCACCAGCTTCGGGAGAGTAGTACTCCTCAACACTAAATTCGCCACTGGCAATGACCTCACGGATCTCGAAATTAGAGATGTAGCCAGCTGTGCCGGTGCATCGTCCTGGTCTTGCTCCACTTTCAGGGCCAGTGAAATTGCACTGTTCTGTGTAGCACCCAGGAGTGGTCATCTTGAAAGTGCGGCCGTAGAAGGGCAGGCCTACGATGACCTTACTCGCGAGAACCTAGAAGAATACTCGTCAGGCAAGCAATTTTCCATGCTGTCACACATCGCGCTCACTCCTGCTCCGTCCCGTTGGTCTGTGGACCACAAACAGCGTTGGGTACATTTGCCGGGAATGGTGGATTGCCTGTGGACAAGTAGATCTTCAGTTTCATGCCCAGAAAGAGGTTAGTGCATCCCGACCAGCTCCTTCCTTGACGGCGTACGCGAAGCAAGATCCATTTCCGCCCGGCTGGGGCGTGAAGTCAGGCAGAGTACCCGCAGAGCAGCAAACATATTGGAAGTTGCTGTGATAGTGATCCCGCGTTGATGCGATTCCCATACTGGCTCAGGGCAGCGGATGCACTCTGTTTGTCGACCTGAGAGCCCGCATAAAGACCACCGATCACGTTCGCTGAGCGAGCGAAATTGCGAATACAATCGAGGTTGCTGATTGGCTTCCTTCCAGATAAATCTGGAGAGCTGATATGGCGGCTTGAGCGGCTTGACAATTGCCTTGTGAAGTTGCGGTGCCACTTTCTACCAGTTCGACCAGCCCAGGCGCTTCGGGACTTTCGTTCACAGCCAAAAGTTGTCGGCGCCTTGTTCCAGACGACCGTGCGCTCCGCGAAGCATTGCATGCCCGGTAGTAGACATGAGAGCTGGGGTCATTGACCGGGTTTAAAGTATTCATCTGAAAGAGGACAGTGCCATCGGAGCTGTCGAGCTCGTCGAACTTGTAGTAGTATGTCCAAGCGGACTGATCTGAGAACAGAAGGTCGCATGAGGTCGGGCATTTCTTGTAGGCAGACTGGAATTGTCCAAGTGCATGGGAGCAGAGCAGGAGAAGAGACACCAAAGGGGCCGTAGGTGATGGCCACCTGACAGCACGAGCGGCTGATGGTGGAATCGTTTTCAAGTTGACATGTAGTCAGAAACGCTGTGAACGGCAGATGTTGATAGGCAGAGACATCTGAATAAAGCCAGATGGAAGGGTCTCTCGCACCTGGGGTTCAAGCCTACCGCTCAGGTTTGCAACTGATCCCTGAGTGATAGAGCTGAAGAGATTTGCTCTAGAGCTGCAGTAGCTCGTGAACTGAATGTCTTACGAGGTTCGGCATTATGGCATAATCCTTGCACTTTCGCCGGGAGCATGCCAACCGCAGGATTTTTGTTGTCGAGCCCTAGCATCAGACCAAATATGGAAGGTAAGGGTATCAATGCAGCATGACTGCCTGGCTGATCTCCATGGACAGCCGTCCAATATCCTTGGCGTCCGAGAAGTACACTACCGAACTGAATCCATTGCGCATAAGGTCTTTCGATGAATGGAGCACCTTACCAGTTCCAACAAGCAGCTCACGACCCTACAGGTGTAGTGCACCGCGGCCTAATGTAAGCCAAGTCTGCCAAGGCAGATTCAAATTCTGCAGCTAAACAGATTGCAGCGTCGAAATAGCTATGCCGCGTTGGACAGCATCCTTCGCGCCATAGAGCGGAAGTATCTGCAGCGGAAGTATCTGCCGCGTAGCGTGGAGTCAAACCTGTGCCTTGTGTCAGCATGAGGGCTAAGTTACAATGGAGACGCTGAAGCTGATTTCAGCTCGAGCATGGTACAATTGCATTCCTGTGTCGTGCTCTCAGACTCTCTGAGCCCAAGTCCCCACATTCGCCATGCATACCCTTCGCACGTTGATTGTCCCACTTGCCTTGCTGTTAGTCGCAGCAAGTGCATGGGTACTTCCGTCTCGGCACAAGTCAGTTTGCTTCGAGTCTGCACGGCATCCTGGCGCGGTAGCACTGACCAGATCCAGATTCGAACCAGGTACAGCTTTGTTTGCAGTATCCAACTTGCTATCACACGAATCAAGTACCGAGCAGTCTTTCAAGTTGAAAATCGCCGAAAGGCAAGGATAATCGAGGTGGGCCGGAGACGTGGTTGGTACCTAGGCAGAACCTTGCTCACAAACTGTCTAGACTTCCAGTGAACAACCTCGTAGATGTGCTCGCCGTTCTTGCAAGCGGAACTCGGAATAATGGATCCTTGGGGTTTGTCGAGGCTAAATCTGATATCATCGATGATGGCAATGCAAGGTCAACATTGATCCCGCGACAAAATGAGGAAGCTGGCGAGAATGGATGTGATGCATTCTGCTCAAGGCGGACATGTGGCAGCGGTGTCTGTCCCTTCTCACGCCGACTGAAACGCAGCATATTCGAGCTAGAGAGGATGGGTCGGGAAAGTAGCCCAGATGTTCTTGGTCAGATCAACAGGACCCATGCGCTCAAGAAGAGAGCATTCCCAGCTGTGAACCCACATGATCCAACTTCGGTAGAGAACTATCTCAATGCGAGAGAGAGCACCAATGGGGCGGTGGACCTCTTCGGGAGGACGAATGGAGATGAGCTTTTCACCAAGCTGTCCAACAAAGCCGAGGGGGACCAGACAGGCGCTGTTCGAGTTTGAGTGGGATGCCGGTGGGCAAGGGAATGGAAATCGGCGCCTTTGGACTGAGTACGCGTATGAGAGCGGGGGCGGCGTCTTGGTGCAAGGCCGTAATCGGCCGACTTGATGCGAACGTGTCTGCTCGATGAGTGAATGAGCTTGAGATGAAGTGATGTCGGAGGGGAAGTTGGACTCACGTGACCTCGTATTCCTGTTGCCTGGCCTGCCTTCTCTTTCCGTTTCTTGGCGTTGGCCGTTCCCCTTTAACTCCGACAAATGCAACCTCCAAGTCGCGCAAGTGCATTTCGACACACGCACCAGCGTTCGGCGTAGAATTCGTTCAGCTCCCAGCGCGATCCTGCGGCTCAGATGTTGGGCAAGATCTGCGGCCGAGGCGCTCCAACACCCGCGCCAAGATGACCCTGGGCAGCAGACTTCATGTTGCCGTGACTGCATGGCATGAGAGACGCGTCCATGCGGCTGACTCTCCAGCACGAGAAAGTCGTTTGAAGCACTACCACCTGAGGTTGTGGAGCAGGTGGTGGCATTGCTGCCTCTGCACGATATCGGCTCTGTACGCCTGGCCAGTCGAAGTCTGGCTTCCAAGGCGACACAAGAACACTACAAGAGCAACTTCTACTCTCCGAGTCTCGAGCTCACCGAGCGTCGCCTCAGGCAGTTTGTAGCCGTCGCAGCAGTTAAGGGTCTGATCCGCTCGCTTCAAAATCTTACGATCGTTTGCCCGGTATACAACTCACTGGAGTTGGAAGCCAACGTCAAGGAAAGCGCGATAAGCCTTCCACTCTTCGACGAGGTGGGCAGTCTCGAAGAGATCATACCATGCAGTGTCCAGGGGAAGATCTACGATGCGTTGAACTGAGTCCAAGCGCTCTATCTCAGCAGCATCGTGATCATTTTCGATTCATCAGTCGAGGCGAGCATGTCGCACTGCTCAGCCAGGCTTTTCGCAGCTTGACGAGCCATGGCGTTCATCTTCGCTTGTTGACAGCTGAAGTTGTTGTGTATCGAGTTGATGCTCACACCCCTATTCTGCCGCTATATGGAGGCGGATGGAAGCGCATCTGGGCCGCAGCAAGTACAGCTTTCGAAGCCATTTTTGCATCAATCTCCACTGGAATTGCCATTCGGCATTGGGAACTCTTTACTGGCATTCGTATGCTTAGGTGCAGTCTCCCATGCGACAAATTCACGGGCATTGACTTCGACCCGGCGCACTTCGACGTATTTCTGGGCAACCTTGAAAGTCTTTTCATGAGCATCTCGGACAAGGTGATTGACCAAAGTGACAAAGAGTCTCTGGACTTGGAAGACTGCAGCGCGACAACTGAGTTGGACGTGGATGCTACCTGGCTGACTGAAGAGGACATGGTGCTCCGCGCGAGCAACGAGCAGAATTTCACAGGGCTAGCAAACATGCTCCGCAAATGCTGCAATTTGAAACGTCTGGACTTCTCCCACTTCCTGCTCGATTTTATTAGTCCAGATGTATCGCAAGCACTTTCCGACGGAATGCTCGATGCCATACATCAGGCCAAATTGGACTCGATTGAGAAGCTCAGTCTAGAAGGTTTCGACATGTCAGAGAGCAGACTGCTCGAGCTACTGCGCGCTCTGCCCAGACTGCGCAATGTCACACTGCGCTGCGTAACGTTGTCCGAAGGTGGAGACTGGGACGCCATTTTTGATCACTGTGTGGAAAACATGGAAGAAGCCTGCTTCGACAGTCTGTTCCAGCCCAAAGTACTTCTCTTCAGACCGCCTTGGGTCACATCCGATGCAAATTCGTAGACCGATGACCATATCGTGGGCCTGAAAGCTCATTATCAAAGGGCTAAGGATATGTCCCGCGCCCGTGAGGGTAACCTCGGGACAGCAGCTGCGACCAAAATCGAATACATTCTGCAAGAAGACGCTAGACTCAAAATCAAAGCAGATCGCGCATGGCGGCAGGATATGAACAACCGTTTCGGTCCACCAGGTTACGGAGGCGAAGCCTGTGTCAGAGATGGACTTACTACTGAACAAATTTGGCAGCTTCAGCCATAGCATAACCTAGCAACTATGGCTTTGCAATCTCTGCTCTGGCATCAGTCGCAATCGCCGTTGACCTCTCAGCGCTCCATTCTAGCGCTTCCGCCTCGGTGATCACCGTAGTCACCCCCGATACCATTGCCACCCTTTCCCTCGCAGAAGCAACAATAGCGCCCCACCTAGCCTTGCTCCACTCCTGCATCTCGTGTGCAAGCCTCTCCCTTAGCATATCAACTTCCACATTCATACCCTCCAAAACTTTCTCCAACTCTACGATCTTCCCCAGAGTCTTACGCTCAAAGTCCTTCTCCTTCCAACGCCAAGCACAATTTGCCTGGAACAAGAGCAAATTCGACTCCGTGAGATCTCGTCGCTCTAGTTGGATCTTCGCATGGGCGGAAATGGTAGCTCGGCCTCCGATGCCGTAGATCGTGTCGGTGGAAGCGAAGCCGGGGAGTCGGATCAGGCCAGTTTTCGCCTCAAGGTCTTCCCAACAAAAACTGATCATGGCTATGATGCGGTCACGGGTGGTGAGGAGACGGTGGAGGAGGTGACGCGCGCTCTCAGTGTTGGTTGAGAGCATCGGGGACTCGTCTCCGTCCTGAGTCTCGATAATTGAAGGCGACATTCTTTCGGCCTGGTGCCACTGAATTTCGACCGGATTCGGAGTCATAGCCTTGCAGACACCTTCTCCGTCCTCTCGACGATCGCAAATCTCCAGGATCGTTAGATCGCAGTGCTTGGCCGTTGAGCTGGAAGTAGAGCTGGGTTGTGGTGAGATCTCTCCGAGAAGCTGCTGTTGTCAATTTTTACTCTTCTGTCCAGGTGATTCCATCGAAGCTATGGAGGGCGGCAAGGCCAGTAGAATATATCCTGAAAGGTCATGAGGCAGCACAGCCGGTATCGCGCAAACTCTCGAGTTGAGGACGACATGCTCATGTCGCCAAGGTTTGCAACCCAAGCTTAATCGTCAGCCCACCAGATGTAAGTGAATAGCACAAATTTGTTGTTGGAATACGAGGATGCGGCACACTTTCGTTCCAAGGCCAGACGCAGAAGCAGAGCCCCTCCGCCCCAATCAGAGAAACCTGTACCTGCGGCCAAGTCTCAAGGCAAAATTTGAAACGCATTGTTGGGCCGTAGCCAGCCTCGTGAGCTGGGCAGGCTCTGTTCTGCCAGAGAACGGCGAGGTCTGTGGCGATAGCCGTGGGCACGAACTGATGGAAATGGTTGGTTGTACAATGTGTCTCTCTACATTGGTTGCTGGCAGCCATCTTCCTCCGAACAAGGACAGAGGACTCTGCTCCTTAGCTTGACGAACCAGCACGACTGTGCTACAGAGCGCTTTTGGAGACTTGAATTCATGTCGCTTCGTTCTACGTAGCATTATCTGATGATCAACGCCCCAGCTCCACGGCATCCTTTCTCCTTAGCAGTCTTCTTGGGTTGCGCTTTGATACTAAGGGTACGATCTCGCTGCTCACTCCAGCTGTTATTGCTGGCACAATGGTGCATCGCTTCCTCGTGATCTGTGTCGGAGCTAGGATCCTGCTCATTCTATGGTCTCGTTCAATTGCGAGTTCCTCTGCTTGTGTCTTGAACACAATAGCATCTGTACTCTTTTCGGTCTCATTGTCTACTTCGGCAGATATGGCACTCTCGCCGGAACGATCACCTCCGCGACGAAGTCTCGACACGGTAGGCAAATGTGACAACTCGCTCAATTCGGCTGCATGTGAGTGTCTGTCCTCGAATTCACGCACTGCCAACCCCGTCACGAGTTTCAGGTCTCTCAGACGCTCAGCCGCTTCCGTCAGCGACTGCAGTCGCTGGGTCATTCCTCTTGCCGCCATCGGAGATCCGCTAGCGAGTGCCTGAAAGTTCTCCTCCCGTAAACGATTCAGCCGGAGTTCGAGCAGAGCGACCGCATCCTCATCCGTTGTTGACATCACGGATGGCAGTGCGACATCGCTCGAACTCGTTATATAATCAAGGTCGACGCCACTCTCAGCCTCAGGCTTTGTACGGCGATGCGTCTGTTTTCCATGCAAGCCTCGTGGTTTAGGCATAGGCATAGGCTTGGCTCTGGCGGGCGCCGGGGGGCTGGGGACTTCGTGCAGCAACGCGGCCACCTCATCGTCTTCTGCTCGAACGTGTTCCTCGCTGCCGTAACGCCCAGCTTCTGATCCAACTAGCTGTATGTATTGGTTGGCGTAGGACTGATTGTCATGTTCAGCGTGCCTTCGAGTTGCGCCTCCTACACGGCCTTCGAACGTATTCTCAAAGACTGCGCTAGTTGATCGCGAATAGATTGACGAAGGGGACAACTGGCGTCTGCGACGAGTCGTGCAGCTCTTCATGTACTCCAGTGACGTTGCCTGTGCAGCCTGTTGTTTTGAACTCCTCGAGGAATTAGAAATCAAGCTAAACAAAGTCTCCTCACTGCTCCTCTGTGCTGCATCAAAAGCGTAGTCTGTCGTGGCAGTTAAGATGGAGCCATTCTTCGGCCGAGCGCGGAATACTAGACTGTTCTGGAAGAAACCAAGTCGTGATTGCTTGAAATTTGAGCCATGTTGCGGTGTCGATGCCGTTTGATTTCCGGGAGTTGTCGTGCTCTCGTAAGGCACAGTAAATGGCACATGCCAAGCATCGCCATCGAAATCGAGAGCTGCTGGCTCTGCTTTGCAGGATGCTTGCTCTGGGTCCATCAAGCGTTTGGCAAGCTCGGGCATGATTTCAGAAATCACCTGGCTTGCGAGAATGTGGACCATGGAATGAAAGAAGGGTGGAATGGCGGAATGGATGCTGAAGTTCCCTTTTCGGCACTCTTGACGCAGAGTAGAGAAAGTTGCAGAGTCGACGACATACGCACATGCAACGTCCGGAAAATGCTGTGTTACATGGCGCCAAGCTAATGTCTGGGAGCTTGATGGAATGTCTTTTGAGTGCTGGAGAATTTACGGCCCGCCATGGCATCGGGGAGCAAGCAGAATCGCTATTGCAGTGCCGTCTTCTGCGCAAGTATAACACAAGCTCGGCCCGGTATCTTCTGATATAGTTCGGCGCATCGCCCAAAAGTCAGCCGACGAAGCCGGCAACCTTTTTGGTTGGCTAAAGATCATACTTTTCACGCTTCAATCCACGGTGATGTTGACAATTTTGATGTCATCCACCGGCTTCTCCTTCCAGACTTTAGTGTTCTCGATCATGTGGACAACATCCATCCCCTTTACGACACGACCGAAAATTGTATGCTTGTCATCCAACCACGGCGCACGCTCGGTCGTGATGAAGAACTGTGAAGCATTCGTCTTGGGCCCTGCATTTGCCATGCTCACCATATACGGCTTATCATGTCGAAGCTCTGGAGTAAACTCATCCTCAAATTCTGTTCCCCATATCGACTCGCCACCGGTTCCGTCACCAAGAGGATCGCCAGTCTGAATCATGAATTTGCGGATGACACGATGGAATATAATGCCGTTGTAATAGTTGTTCCTGGAATGCGTTGCAAAGTTCTCCACAGCCTTTGGCGCGTGTTGCGGGAACAAACGGATGCTGATGTCTCCCATGGTGGTGTGAATTGTCGCAGTGGTACCCATCCGGGCTTCACGCTCCACTTCCTCTTTCTGCTTGTTCGCGACCAAGTTGCGCGGTTTCTCGTTGTGGATGTCACGATCAGACTTTGAAACACCATCATCATTGGTGAACATGTAGAAGCGCACCTTGCCGGAACCTGTGTTGACCAGCATGGCGTCTCGCGCTTCTGCTTCGGCCAGCAAGGGGTTCTCAGATGCGGCCATTTGCACTGTCGTGAAAGCCTTCTTATCGGGCTGACCTTGATAAAGCGACATGTTAAGAGGACGGAAGGGCTCCTCCCGTCCGTACAGCTTGACAAGCCGGTTTGAGAAGGTATTGATCACCTTCGTGCCGAGGATGCTTCCGTACAGGATGAAGTGGCCGCTCTCATCGAAGATGACATTGACGCGAGGTCGCAAAGCAGGTGTGTCCAGTTCTCGCTCAACAGCCATTCGCCGACCGAATTCAATCGCGTCTAATGGCGTCGGGCTGAGCGTGCCGGCCTGCTGCATGTCGTTGATGGTCGCAATGCTTTCATCGTATGTGCGATGCAGTTTACCGGTGACAAAATTGAATATGCGCACCTTCCGTTCTGGGAAAGAGAAGGTGGCGAACTGCTCCCCGGAGGGAGAGATAGTGATGGACGCCGGAACCGACTTTGCCTTTTTGAATTCGAACAAGCTGGTTGAGCTCTTCATCTCCCATACGTTGCTCGGCTTTTCGAACGGCGAAGAAGGCTGCCAGTACTCTAACATGCCGCTCTCATCTGCTGAGAGCACACAATCATAGGCGTCGTTGTACGTCATGATATGCACGGGTTTCCGGTGGAGCGATGCAATGGTATGCATGGGCTCACTGTTCTCGCCTCGCCCGTCGTATATGTGAATACCGCCGTCCGCTTCGTTCGACACGGCCAACAGAGGAAAGGATGTCCCATGACCATGCACGAAACATACCGCCTTGGGTGGCTTCTGCGGCTCGAGCATCGCCAGCAGGTCGAAGGTGGCCACGTCGAAGACCTTGATGGTGTTGTCCACGCCCGCAGTCGCATAGCTCCGCCCGTCTGCGCTGACAGTGACACTTCGAATTTCTCCTTCGTGCGCCTTGTACTCTTTCACAAACTCGATGCCGCCCGAGGTCTTCTTCCAGAATTTCACGAAGCCATCGACTGAGGTGGTAATGAGGAAGTCGGTGTGCGGAGTGAAGGTGCAGAAAACAAGCTGGTCCTTGTGCATCAGCGACTTGGAGTATCGCGTCGCAGAGGGCAGCGCGGCGACATACTGCCTCTCGTAGGGCAATTTTCGTCGTTTCTTCTTGGGCGCGTCGGCTGAGGGCAGCGCTGGGCCCAGGTCATCGTCGCTGGAATCGCTGTCGTCGTTGTCGGTCGGCCGCGTCTGTGCATTGTCCTGCTCGCTCTGATCGTGCGAGCGTTTGGTGCCCTGCGGCACGTCGTCTGCCTCTGCCGCCATTGCTGATGTCGTGTGAGAAGCTCGCGAGCATTTGTGCAGACGTGCACGTGGCGATGCACTAATGCAGGTCAATGCCGCGATCCGGCCTAGCGTGGCAGGGATGGCTATGACGAAGAGCATCGCCTCTGCTTGCCGCAGCACCAGACAAACATGCTTCCTCAGCCACCACATCCTGACTGACTCACTTTCAATCACCCGCCGTCACTCCTTGTCTGCGCCGCGTTTGCTGTTTATACTGTTGAAGGCAGGCCGACATTATCAGAGCCTGCCGTTTTCTTTACAAACTTTGTCGGAAGGCACAATCTCCCGCGCTCCTCCACTGATCTCATCAGCGCCACTTTGAAGACGGTACAACAAGACGACAAAAGGCCGACTCTGAACATTCTGGATTGGCTTGGATCGCCGGCTTCAGCCGCCAACGGACCCGTCATGGAAGCGCCCGCAGCTGCACAAACATCACAACCAGCACAACGAAGACGCGGCCCACGCCGTGGGAGAGGCTCACGAAGGGGAGGAGGTGGCGAAGATCCGTCGTTAGCTTTCAGGCCAGCGAGTATTGCTCCAGCAGAAGCTTCTTCGCAGCAATCCGATGCCACGCCCCAGCGAGGAGGCCGAGGTGGCGGTCGAGGTAGAGGTCGGGGAAGAGGCGGCAGGGGTGGCGTTCAAGGGTCGGAAAAGCGCTCAACGGTGAACGGCAGAACTTTTGGTGGACAGCTCACACGAACGGAAACCGACCAGACCGAGGCCTCGAACGCTGCATCATTGCAGGGAGCAGCGCCTGTATTCGTCCCCGGCCAACAACATGTACACAATGTCACTCAGAAGCCGCCGATTGAGCGGCCGCATCGTCAACCCAAGCAACGACGCATGTCAAAATCACAAGCACCAGACATTGCGACCCGGACTCACGAAGACATTGACAATCGCCACTATGAATGCGCCATTTGCACAAGCGAAGTCTTGCGAAACTCCAAGGTGTGGTCGTGTCATACCTGCTGGACCGTCTTTCATTTGAAGTGCATTAAGCAGTGGTCATCAAATGTCGGAGCATCTGCTGCGCAGCAAAACGGGGATGGAGTGCCGCAGATGCGGCAGTGGCGATGTCCGGGATGCAATCTGCCTAAGGATGATCTACCTCATTCGTATACATGTTGGTGCGAGAAGGAGACCGATCCCCGACCACTTCAGGGCATTCCTCCCCACTCCTGCGGACAGACATGCGGCAAGGAGAGAGTGAGGAAATGCCCGCACCCATGCCAACTGACTTGCCATGCTGGACCTTGTCCACCGTGTACGCACATGGGTCCTACGCAACAGTGTTATTGTGGGGCTCATGAATCGACCAAGCGATGTATGGAAACCAACTATGAGGCAGGTTGGAGTTGTGGCGAGATATGTGGATCCACTCTCTCTTGCGGCGAGCATAGATGTGAGAGGCCATGCCACGCTGGATCTTGCGGACCGTGCGAGGTCCGTCTTCCAGCACGCTGCTATTGTGGCCAGATGGAGAAAGACGTGCTCTGCAGCGACCGCGGTGTGCCAGTACAGAGCAATCGAAAGCACGTTCTCGACGTGTCTTCAGCTACCTCGGAGTCCCATTCGATTCTGGAAAGCTGGACAGGAGTCTTTGACTGTGGCAGCACCTGTGGGCGAGCATTTGACTGCGGTACACATGAATGCGAGAAGCGGTGCCATCCGCAAGACGGCGAGGCAGGACATTGCCCCAGATCGCCCGACCTCGTTACTCACTGCTCCTGCGGGAAGACTCCTCTGCACGAGCTTTTCGACGCCCCACGAACATCTTGTCAAGATGAAATCCCCAGCTGCTCGAAACCCTGCGATAAGGTGCTGCCTTGTGGACACCTTTGCCCACAGGTATGTCATGTGGGAAGCTGCGGATCATGTTTGAAGATGGTCTCGATCAATTGCCGATGTGGCAGGACATCGCATAGCACGGTTTGCCATCAGGGCATGGACGAGCCGCCCCAGTGCATGCGGGTGTGCCGAATCACTCTCAACTGCGGAAGACACATGTGCGACGAGCACTGCTGTACTGGTGAGCGGAAAGCACACGAACGTCAGGCCAGTCGCAAGAAAGGAAGACCACTCGGATCCGCACCACGGACTGCCGAAGAAGGTTACGAAGCTGAGCACATTTGCACTCGCCAGTGCGGTCGCCTACTCAAATGCGGCAACCATGTATGCGAAGAACTCTGCCACAAAGGGCCTTGCGGTTCCTGCAGAGAAGCCATATTCGAAGAGGTTGCCTGCAACTGTGAGCGAACTGTCTTGCAGCCTCCACTTCCCTGCGGCACACAGCCTCCTCCTTGCCGCTACCCATGCGAGCGGCCGAAGGCTTGCGGACATCCTCAAGTTGCTCACAACTGCCATCAAGATGACGACACTTGTCCTAAGTGCCCATTTTTGACTCCAAAAATGTGCATGTGTGGCAAAAAGGCGCTGAAGAATCAGCAGTGCTGGCTTCGCGACGTCAGCTGCGGCACTATGTGCGGACAAAAACTAAAGTGTGGTGTGCATTTCTGCCGCAAGCAATGCCATCGCAAAGGCCAGTGTGAGGATGCCGGCGGCCAAGCATGCACGCAACCCTGTGGCAAAGAGAAGAAGGTGTGTGGTCACCCGGATGAGGCACCTTGCCACGCCCCATTTGCCTGCAAGGAGAGCAAGCCTTGCAACAGCAAGATTTTCATAACTTGTGAATGCCAAGCTCAAAAGCAAGAAGTGAAATGTGGCGCTTCCACGTCTGGTGAAGGCAATACACTCAAGAGTCTGCCTTGTAACGAGGAGTGCGCGAGGCTCGAGCGCAACCGGCGACTTGCAGTTGCTCTGAACATCGACCAGTCCACTCATGTTGAAGGCGGGGACCACATCCCATACTCCACCGAAACACTCAATCTATTCGCAGCACATCCCAAGTGGTGTCAGACGCAAGAACGCGAGTTTCGAGTCTTTGCGACTTCTCCCGACGAGAAGCGCCTGCGGTTTAAGCCCATGCAAGCACAGCAACGGTCGTTCGTGCACTCGCTCGCTGAGGATTTCGGGCTGGACTCGGAGAGCGTCGATCCTGAGCCACATCGCCATGTCATGATCTGGAAGACTCCGCGCTTCGTTTCTGCGCCCAACAAGACTCTGGCGGATGCCCTGCGCTTGCGGCAGCAAGCACAGCGATCAGCCAACGCTAGCACAAACGTTTCTGACAACGAAGGCGCGCCTGCGAAGCCAAAGGCTAGATCGTTGGAGCCGTTCAACAGCTTTCGGATCACCAATGCTCGTTTTGGTCTGACGATTGATGAAATACGAGCCGAGATCAATGCAGTTCTACACCGCGCATATCCTTTGACCTTTGATGTGGAGTTCCTGCCCAGCGAAGATGTTGTGCTCAAGGCAATCACCCGCACCTTGCCGCCGCAGGACCTCGAACGCATGCTTTTCAATCTCAAGGAACCCCTCGGCACCAGAATTGCCAACCGGGGGTTCGGAAGCATGCAGCTCTGCACGACTGACACTTCCCTCAACATCACACGCTTCGAATCAGACGGTGCGCCAGGCGATGGGTGGTCGAGAGTCGCTGCAAAGAAATCTGCTCCGAAAGTAGCTCTCGCCGGCAGCACCTTTGGCTCTACGAACGCTTTCTCGGCACTATCTGGGAACAAAGTGACGTTCGCCAAGAAGGCACCTACGCTCAAGGCGAAGGCTCCAGCAGCTGCAGTCGCGCCTGTCATCGTCGATGACTGGGAGGCGGCTGAAGTGGAGGAAGAAGCAAAAGAGCGCAGTAGAGATTTGGCGTATGCGAGTGCGAGTGATGGTGAAGGGTTGGGCGCAGAGAGTCCTCCTGGCATCGTGACTCCATCGCCTGAGGCCGGCGGAAGCGGTGATGAGGCGAGCGTGGCGGTTGAAAACAGCATCAAGGTTGAAGAGATTTCTGACGAGGGCGCTGAGACGAGGGACTGGGCTGATCAGGTCACTGCGGCGACGCCATGACGGACACGAGACTCGGCCAACGACCTGCCCATGAAGATATTGATGAAGTAGGATAGAAGGCGACATGACCCCCATGTAATGCAAAAGCAATTCCACATTTCCGTCTCTGACACCAAGTCTTGTTCGAACGATCACAGCTCATTCACAGCCTCCCTGAAGGCGTCAACACGATCGGGCCACGCCTGCGTGTGTGGACGTGCAGCCTCCACAGCACTCGGCAGGTCGTACTGGCTTGTGTGTGGGGCTTACAATTCGGGTGGTGTGATTTCTACCGCACAGTAAGCATGCGGATGGGTGTGATGTTTCGAGTGCGAAGTTTTGTGAGAGTGGGGTTTAGGTTTGGCGAAGCGCTACGTTCGACAGTACTGGGTTGTTGGCAACGGGTCTTGCTGATACGTGCGTGGGTAGGAGATGGAACATTGGCGTTGGCTAAACTTTCCCTTTTCGAATTCCAAAGATTCCTACGTACATCCCTCCGTCATCACTCATATGCGCACCTTTTTCGGAGCCAGGCCATGTCCCCAAGAAACGCTATTTTTGAGAAGCCAACGCCAACGCCGCGCGGAAAGTGTATCAGGTCCATCTGTTCACATCTAAGCATGTCCGTTGACGCCGTTCTTCTCGACAGGTCCCAATTTTTGTCTTCGCGCAGCCACAGCCTCTGCCAGTTCTTTCAGAACGAGCTCGGTATCTTCCCAGTTGATGCATGCGTCGGTGATGCTGACGCCGTACTTCAGCCCGGTCTTGCCCTCAGCAGGCACCTTCTGGTTGCCCTCGTTGATATTGCTCTCAATCATGACACCGCTGATCGCGGTCTCGCCAGCTCTAATCTGCTCGGCAAGCTCATGTGCGACCTTGGGTTGGTTCTTGTGATCCTTGTTCGAATTTCCGTGTGAGCAGTCGACCATGAGGCTGGGTCGCAGACCCTTCTTGACAAGTGCCTCTTTCGCGTCCGCGATGCTCTTGGCGTCGTAGTTGGTGCCTTTGGTTCCACCACGGAGAATGACGAAACAGTCATCGTTGCCCACAGTGCCGACGATGGCGACGTTGCCGGGTTTGGTGACAGAGAGGAAGTGGTGAGGGTGCTTCACTGCGCCGATGGCGTCAATTGCGACCCCCAGCGTTCCGTCGGTGCCATTCTTGAAGCCGATGGGGAAGGAGAGACCAGATGCGAGTTCTCGGTGGACTTGCGACTCTGTTGTGCGAGCACCAACGGCTCCGACCGAGAGCAGATCGGCCGTGTACTGCGGCGAGATGGTATCGAGCATCTCGGAAGCCAATGGCATGCCCTTGGTGGTGAGATCAACGAACATCTGCCTCGCCACGCGCAGACCCTTGTTGATGTTGAAAGAGTTGTCAATATCCGGGTCATTGATCAGTCCCTTCCAGCCGATTGTTGTGCGAGGCTTCTCCAGGTACGATCGCATGACAATGAGCAAGTCCTCCTCGTACTGTTCCTTGAGCTTCAACAGCCGATCGCAGTATTCCAGCGCCATGGCCGGGTCGTGAATGCTGCACGGTCCAATGACCACCAGCAGACGCCGATTCTTGTCGGTCCCGTGCACCACATGCACCGCCTCGTTGCGGCCGTTGATCACCGTCTGCTTCGACTTCTCGTTCTGGCGAATCTCGTGCTGGAGGAGGTCGGGCGGCGTGAGCGGTGTCATGCCACGGATGCGCCAATCTTCAACGCCATTGCGGTCGCCCACTGCGGGATTTGGCAGGAAGAACTGTGAGGAGGCACTCATGGTCAGTCGTGGTATGCTCAAGTGAAGCTGCAACGGCGGGACTCGGGCAGCGAGGGAGGGGGAACACACCTCGGCGTCACCCATGCTGGCGGTGTAGCTACTGTTCTCCACGCCAATGCGGTGAGGGGGTTGCGGTGCAGAAGGCCGTTGTCGGTGAAGATGTCTGTGGGACTCGAAATCTGAAAGTGAGTCTCAATGGACATTTCGCCGCGACCAGGAACCAGGGTCCAGAATCTCCCCGCCATCACCACCTGGCGACTCCTCCGTCGGCTCCGCCGCCACCAGCATCATCACCACCGCCTGCTTTGGGAGAAGAATCGATCGGAATGGCCAGATCCATCATCACCATCGTCGCCCCGTCGACGATGCTGGACGAGCTCGGAAGCCGAAGTGGCAGCGGTCCGACGCCAGAAGCGGCAAACAGCAGCCGACGCCGCGTGACCAACGAGACTGCAGCGGTCGGTCAGCTTCTGCCGCTTCACCACTCCAGCTCACACTCACGCGGCAGCATGTGCACTTCTGGAAGGGAGAGACGGACTGGCATCAGCAAATTCGATTAACAGTCTACAGAGCGTGCTATTGCATTCCAAGAATCCGAACCCCCCGTGGACCCGAGCCTATGCTGTCCAACTCACAGGCCGGCATCGCTCTCTTCCGAATACCAATCTTCGTCGTCATCTTCGTCGCCCACTTCGTCGCCATCGGCTTCCTCGGCATCGTCTTCCTGGTCATCGGCGTCGTCGTCATACCCGGAATCGGAAACACAACCGCATTGTGTCGCGGAGTATGGCTTCTCATGGACGAAGAATTCCGCCGTCACGCCCATCACGTACTCGACGACATCGTGCAAGTCCTGCGCGAATTGTCGCTCGACCTGGCGTCTTCCCGGTGTGGTGCCGGGGCGTGACACAAAACGTACCACGCTTTCTTGCTGTTGGTCTTGGTTTTCCTCCTGCGCTGCTGGGGAGTCTTCTGGCGCGGGCATCGTGATCCTCTCCACCGTCTCGTACCCGTTCGAGTAGCGTGGCCATTGGAACACAGTCTTCGCTTTCTTCCCCTTGCCTTCGGCCCTTCTCTGCTTTCTGGAGGCGACGAAGGGCTTGCTGCGAGCGTCCAGCTCCGCCCAAGCCTCTCTCCAGTTCCCATACAGTCTCTTTCTCAACCTCGCCATGGCGTCTTGTCCGAGTCCATGCACATACCAGAGCTCTCCCGACAGAGGATCAGTGAAGTCCCCGACCGTCTTCGTCATCGAGTCCATGACGCTCTTCCAAGCAGTCGAGCACGCTCCGTCGGCAAACCTACGCGCATTTCCGTCCTCGCTCTGTCGTCCTGGGCTTGATGCATTGGCCTCGTCCTCGTCACGAGGCGGACAGCGAGGTTTCAACCAATGGACCGCCATGAAGACGGCCAACTTCAAACTCTCGGAGAAATGCTCCATTTCATCTGCTTCAACGTCTGGCACCATGTGCTCGCACGTTGGACGAGAGATCCCCAGAGGCGTCCTCTCTGGCGCTTCCCATTCAAGGATATCCCGAAGACGTTCACCCTCGCGGCCCACAAGCGCCGCGCGAGCTCGAGCGGCCTCGTCTTCGACTTCGCTCTCTCCGACTGGCAACCAGACGATATCTTGGGGTAGCCAGGCTGGTGGCCATGGTGCTGGTGCCAGATCACCAGAGAAGAGTTCCTGGCGGCACATGGGGCATGTGCGAGACGAGAGGAACCACGCTTCCGCACAGTCGGGGCAGAAGGCGTGGGAGCAGGGAGTCGTGACCATGGTGGCGGCCGGGAGAGTGCAGATGGGGCAGCAGGCGGAGTCTTCTTCCTCCTGGCTTTCTCCGTCTTTCGCTGCGCGACATTCCTCGGCAGGGGCCAGATCGGATGGCTCGCAAGATTCTTCTACCTGCAGAGCGACGGGAACGGGAGTGGCCTTCTCCGTGGCCTTGAGAGCGGCGAGGAACTCGACTTGGGAAGGCATGTTGGCTGAGCTCTGGTCTTGAAATCGGAGAGCGTTGGAAGTTCTTGTGTGAGTGGTGGTGTTATCAAGTTCTTTTGCTGCTGGAAATTGGTGATCTTCCGAGGGCCTGTGATTGGAGAAGGTCTAAGAATTGATGTGCGGTCTAGGTGGGAGACGGGCGTAACATATATACGTGTGAACCAACCTCGCTGAAGAAGCCAGATCCCATCTCCCAAAAACCGTCGTTGACCCATGGTACCGTGTGGAGATAAGGTATGTACTTCGAGGACAAGACGGAAAAGGAGAACGAGATGGAGGCCACCTTTGAGGCCGCATTCAACCTGTGGTATTTGAGCCGTTTGCACTTACTGCGGAGTATGTCGACTGTGAGAAACGACAAATACTGATAGTTAACACTGGAAACCAGTATGATCAAGCTGCATGCTGCAGATGCATCGCACCCGAAACGAAGCGAATGCCTCCGCGTCTGTTGTCCTTTCGATTCGAACGATATGTGTGGTTCATGTGGAAGCTTGACCTCAAGATTTGTGTTTTAAGGACGAGAGATACGCATTGGACACCTGCACAAAGGGGAGATCGGTACTCTATGAGTCTTTCTGCTTACACGACGCTTCGCGCATCCACTTGACAGCGAATGGGTTGCTCGAGCTGTCCAACAAACATAGAATTGCTGCTTCCTGTCAACTTTCTTGCGGAGCCATTAATGTACTGCAGTCAGATTTGCGGGACCTGCCCAATCGAACATCTTCTTGGCAGCATTGCTGCGTTCCCAATCAGGCAAGTTGGGACCTTAGGAACGCTTCCGTATTTTCCGGATACCTCGCCTCGCTTTCTGGTCCATGGGGCAGTGGCCCTAGAACTTTTCAGGCTTAGTCGAGGTGCTGGCTTCCAAGCATTGTGTTTCTCCGACCTAAGTGAGCCCGCTCGTTTGGATTCCGTCTCGCTTCAACACTCGTACAGTACGCAACTCACAAGCCATCCAATTATCGATTGCTAGGATCCAGGACGAACTACCTTGTGACGAACCTGATGTTTCCTTGGAGACGACTGAATCGAAGGCGCAAACCATGGCTTTTGCGCTCGCCCGGTCGCACTGCAGAGAGAGACCGGGACCGAAGCGGCTATTATAGCCACGTTGCCTTTCTCCGAGCCAGACGGTTCCTTTAATCATGAATGGCAGAAATATCATTACGGGTACCATGTTTGGTGTCATTGACTTTGTTCAAATCGATAAGATGAATGAAAGCTCGTCAGCACCTCTCGAACATGTCGAGGCGACGGGCCAGGGGACCCAGAGTGCACTTGGAATATGGACGAAAGAAAAGCCACGGGAACTAAGGGACCGCTTTGTTGGAGCAGCGAAGATCGTGAAGAAGCGAACATTACTCATAAAGGCATCAGCCGCATCACAGTGAGTGAGGCCTATCGGGACTTCACTATTGGACCTGGGGTTGAAAGACTGCATTGCGGGTGACTCTCACATGCGGGGCAAGCGAGATTGCGAGGGAGAATTCTGACGAGTGCGGAAAGACTGAATCTGGGGCAGTCAATATTGACTCAATGACTCTACATGATGAGTTCACTCTGCCGCATGGCGGTGCAAGGGGCGGCTGGGGAAAGACCACTGAATGTCAAGCGCTCGCAAGATTCCTGTATTGCAAGACTGTGACTGGAATAGAGTAAAGGTGTTTCGATGACCCTGGCTTTTGTAATAAGCTCTGCAACCTTCCTGGTATACGATGGAAATGCTCCTTCAGGGGTGTCGGGCATCAGGCAGCTCCTTGTCGCAGAAGCTTGGCCGAATTCCCACTGCGTGGTCAGCTCGGAAAGTTCCACGGCAAACGGCACCATTTTCTTAGGGCTCTCGCCTGGCACGACTAAGTCGCATCGGTGTTGAGACCGTGCCATGACCATCTTACCTGCATGGCCAGCCAATGATTGGTAGTCCTCGACAGATTGACCAACAACAATGCTCCGTGAAATGGCGACACGGAAGACCCGCACCAAACGCCCTGATTGAGAGGCTTTCTTGACCCAAGTGATCAAGGGATCTGCGGGCCTTTGCAATGATTGTTGGTGCATATCAGGTGGTGCCTATCACCAGGTCTGACTGCGTCCTTGCACTGTATTGTAGGCCTTACGTTGTGCATGATCGCATGGGCGGACGTGACATCAGCAAAATGGTTGCCAGTTTGGGACCGTCAAAGCTACATATCTGTTACTGTTGTTAGAAACGAATCCGTTGTGGATGAAAAGGGCAATCGGTACTCGAGTAACGAAGGAAACAGCTGTTTAGATGCGTCCTTCAGACTCCTTCTTTGTGAGTGCGCCGACACATGATGTTGTTCTTCCCAGCTGCCGTTGGGGATCGAGCATTTCTCAGCTGAAGCCTGCAGGAACTACGCGCTAGGGCCATGATTCCCTGACTCCCCATCCAGCTAGGGACTTATCGGACTATGCGGTAAGGAGTCCTTCGCTAATTGGCGGACTGCAAAACATAAGCCCAAGGTTTAAGTTTGCGACGAAAACTCGCTCCAGCAAGCCCTTCGTCCGTATCGATAGTCCCGAAACTTCGAAGGGACCTTTCCACCAAAGACACACGCCTATAAGCCCCTGATATGACGCTTACAGAGAGCATCGCGCACGCGTGACTTCTCATTCCGGTTACGGTCCACAAGTACACGGCGCACGCAGCTGCCGAACGAACTCATGCCGCCCAAGCAAGCGCCCGATGCTAGCGAGCAGGACGAAGACTCCACGATAGACGTGGGCCTGTCTCGGCCTGGCAAACGAGCCAGTGCTACGAACGAAAGATACGGTCCAGGCTCGGGAAGACGACGAATGGCATATGCGCCGCGAGCTTGTGATAGCTGTCGCCGAAGGAAGGGGAGGTGTGATGGCAAGGTGCCGTGCGATTACTGTGCGGGAAGGAGGCAAGCATGCCATTACTCGTTGACACCGAGCGACTGGAGAAGCGTGCTCGGCGACGTCCCAACGACTCAGCCATCAAGCAATGCGTCAGTCCATCGAGTCATTCCGGGGCGATCACAATGGAGCGTGGCTGACGTCTGCAGCAAAGTCCACTTAGCCACGTCGAGCATGTGCTGCTGAGCCTACAGAAAAAGCTTGAATATCTTACGGCCATCGTTGGACAGCACTTACGAGAGAGTGACCACGAAGCGCAGTCATCAAATGCCAAGGATGCTCTAAGAGCCGAGCGACCTATGGCGTTTGTTTCGAATTGCGATACTGGAACACAAAGAGCAAGGTCCCCTCAGCATGACGATAAGACGGTCGACGTGAAGCAAGATAAAGCTTTCCCTGACGCGGGAAACAGTAGCCACGCAGCCTCAGCGACTACAAGGACCACGTTCTCGGGCTACATGAGTCCTGATTACAGCTTCCAGTTGGCACGAGACAAGCTTTTGCCTGACAGTGACAGAGTCACCGATCGTGGTCGAAGATCAAACATAGCCTGTGCTGGTCAAAGAATCTCCAATGGCCTCGATTACTCAACCCCAGACTCCAGAGAAAGAAGCGCGTCTCATAGCTGGGGCCGGGACGTCAGGCCATCATCAACCTTTGCTTCCCTCGTGGAGCTGCCTTTGAGGATACCTCTGGTTGAAGCACTTCGGCTCATCGACATATATGAACAGATCGTCGGCGAACGGAATCCGTTCCTGGAGGTAACTTGTCTGAAAGACCGAACGAAAACATGGTACGCATGGGCAACTGGACATGGTGCTGGAATCGATGGCATTCCGAAGCCATGTCCTCTACACGAGCTCGATTCCCTTATAACACTACTCGTGATTTGTATCGCTCTTGCTGCCGAGGTCGCTTTTTCGAAGCCAATCACTAGCGAGGAGGTGTACTATCACCTCGAGAGGAGTATCGAATCGAGGCTTGTTTCACCCGCTACGAGCATGAGAGACATCGTCGTTGTCCTGCTGTCAGCGCACTATCACTACTTCAAAGGCGCCGTAAGAACCTCTTGGAGGTTGTGTGGTATTGCAGGCTCCCTGGTAATGGAACTCGGTCTGCACAACGCCGAAACTGTGAAAACCCTGTTTGGCACCGACCAAGAACGTGAGGTAGCGGCGGTCATAGCTGGCACAATGCTCACGCTGGACCATCAGTATAGTGCAGCAATAGGCCTGCCGACGCATTACAAAGCGGCTTCCTTCTCGACAGAACTTTTGTCAGCGGTAAGTCTCCCGACCTACAATTCGCAAGAATGACCCTTCAGACCAATTGACAGTCTCCAGATGAAAGCACCATATCTCAGAGCTATGATACCGTTCCTTCGTATTAACGAGATGGTCGGCGCAATAATCACCAACGCCATTGAAAGCGGCTCGTACGACGACGACGATGCCCTCGAGCTCGCCAATTTTCAGATCGAACAATGGCGCCGCAAAGCCTTGTCAAACCACGCTTCAGTCTTATTGGAACGTGCTTATCGCTCTCACGATGCACTGCCGTCCTGGTCGCTGCTTGTTTACCTGAGTGCCAACTCAGTAAAGAACATGCTCGTGCGGCCCATCTTCGTCTTGATTGGCTCGCAATCGGCTGCCGAACGCCAAACCAAGCCAGCGCTCGATCTCATTGTCGACTCCGTGGAGACATTGGTTCGGCTGGACATACATACTACTTTCTATCGCAATCAGCATGCTCACTTCCAGCACATGTTATCAGGGGCATGTGCACTTCTGTTCCTTGTCGTTGCGTATGTCGCAGGAAACCCCGAGGCTACAGATACAGGACAATCTTCCATCGTGGCAAAGATCTGGCAGGCCTACAAAAGCTCCGTGACCCTATCTCGAGCCTACAGTGGCATCTTTGCCGCAGCTGAGACTCTACTGCGGCGATTGATGGCCATGATGCCAATGCTCGACAGACTGGGCAATCAATCGAAAGAGTGTCCATCTGACCTAGTGGATGCTTCCGAGCCTGTAACAACACCTGCCCTCCGGCCGCAGAAGGACTCGGGATCTACTGGACAGCAGCCACAATCTCTCAACAATGCCCCTCATGTATTTGCTGCGGCCGAGTCTACGCAACACATGCAGATACCGCTGCACGATGGCTATGCCTTTCTGACTTCAAACATGGTCGAAGGATTGCCTTGGCCCGATCAATCGCTGAGTGCCGCCGAGTCCGACCTGACGCCTATAAATCAGTCTTACAATAACGCCCGCGCGGCATCTTTCGTCGATCCGCCATCCTCGCCAGCCACAATATCGATGGTGCGATGGCTTACGACGAATGAACATAACGTGATCGAGCCACTTCAACAATGGTCTTTCCATGGCGAGGAAGATCATTTCAACAACTGGAGTGATGCTTAAATTGATTTCACCTACTATTCCGGCGAATTGATTCTTGGTTTTGGGGACGCCTGTACTCCAAAGATATCTGTGTTGATGTTCCGGATATCTTCAGGCAAAGTGGACCATCTTGGGATTTTTCGTCTTCAACGCATTCTGCACCTTGTTTGACCATCTACCACTCACATTGAAAGGGTCTCCTGGCCTTGGATCATGGGTTTACGACTACATTCTGACCAACTGTCCTGTGCTTCGAAATGTTCAACAACCGCAGACGAGCATTCGCTGTCTCCCCGCTGAAAGTAGCAGTCCTGGTCGAGGTAGCCGCCCGCCGAAATCGGAATTTGCGAGTGTGAAGGAACTACTTGTCGGAATCTGTTTAGCCGTTCCCAAGAATACATCTGATTGCCACATGAAACACATCATTTCATGACGTTACAATTGCTCAAGTTGGCCCACGAATTGACTGGGCCCAAACGAGGATCTACCAAATCTGACGACTTGAGCGATAGAAGTGCGGCTAAGAGCCTGATTGATTACGTGGTTCCCAGGCGTTTTCCGGACAGACGGCCGGAAAATACGGCATTCCTTCTTGTCTCTAAGCTCAACTTGCCAAATTGGGCAATTTCAGCAACAGCGCCAAGATTATCGTCGCATGCAGATTGAACGATGCATCGATGACACCGTAGCTTGTGGAAGTTTGACAGTTGAGTGCAACTGTGTGCTTCGACTTGAAGCAGTTGTGGAATCGCGATGGGCTCGACTGGCGCATTTCCCAAGGACCTGGCAGTCGTCGGTCGAACTAGATGACTATCAATCCTGACAATCCAACGGAAGCGGGCATATTCCGTTCGTACATCAATTTTAGACAGCAGTTCTTAGCCTTCGTGGCTGTGCGCCGATACTTCTCCTATCGCATACATTATCCGTTTGCTACTCGTCAGCCACTGCTTTCCCGGCCGTATTAAAACTTCTCACGTAAGCCGTATTCTCGTGCGTATAAATTGCCAAATTGGCGCCGTTAGGCAGATGACCGTGAGTAGTAATTGGAAGATTGTTTCCTTCGTCGACCCTAATTCTTTGCAGCTTCTACAGTCGATAATTTGATGCATGAAGTGCTATTGTTGGATTTCTGCGGGACAGAACTTGTCGCGAGTGGTATAGGCGAGGTGAAGACATTGTGTGGAAGGAGAGAAGGGGAAAGGGTTGGGAAACAACGAATGCAGGCCACAGCTGTGGGAATTCTGGAGCTACAGTGACAGTACTGTGCCCATGACTGCTTCTTGGACTCTAGTCATGATTTTATGACTCGGCCTTGATGCTTATGAATTCTGAAGCATAAGTATAGCAAAAAGTCCTTGGAAGTTCCGAGCAGAACAGGCATGTGCTAAACTCTGACGAGCCTGACAGCAGCACTGCTCCGCGCATTCCGTACGAGGAGGCTGCAGAGTACGCCCTTTTGCGACCCCAAACCTCTCTTGTTTCTTCATGGTTCTGAGAACGACAACTGCAGGCACAGATGACAGGGTCTGTGCATACGCGAGAGTAAGGGCTAGTTCCGGTGGTTTCTTAACTAACCATCCTTCACTCACCTTGCCGCCCTTACTGCCTGCAGCCTGTGAGGCTCAGAATCACCTGTTTTTCACCCACACTCCGTCCCCAGATATCGTAGATAACTGCTCAATTGACGCTGCAGGGGCCTCTGCGATGGCCTTGTGTGTGTGTGTGTGTGTGTGTGTGTGTGTGCCACAGCAGTGGCTGCCACGGCGGTGGTACGAACAGCAATGGACCTCTTACTTGAATGCTGGCCTAACACTTGATGCATTCACCTGGCTTGGGATTCACCTGCCCCTTTCCTATAGATTCTCGTGCTTTCTTGATAGCGACCAAGAACAATGAACACACCCTTGATTACTTCAACTGGTTATGAGCTCTCTGCGCTGACCTACGCACTTCCGCGGTCGCTAGCGACGACACTAAACACTGAATACTGAACCAAAACCGACTCGACATGGCTGCCAAATTCAAAGACACTGAAACGCCCTTAGGCGGCATAAAGCTGCTGAAGGGCGAATCAAACTACACCACCTGATACATTGACATTAGGGCCTTGCTGCGTCGCAACAGCTTCTGGAAATACACCCAGTCTGACACCGCTATCGACAAAACCGACTCGAATGGATGACTCTACACGACGCCTTCTAAACACGATATTCTGAACACGATACCCTTAACTGAACCCTGAACACCACCAGCAAGAAGCTAGGGGTGCTGAACTGAACCTGAACACTACTAGCAAGAAGCCGGCGGTGCTAAATTGAACCTGAAAACCACTGGCAAGAGGCTAGGGGTGCTGAACCTGAATTGAACCCGTGATGAACACCACCGGTAAGAAGCTGGGGGTGCTGAACTTGACTGAAACTTGAACACCACCAGCAAGAAGCTGGGGGTGCTGAACTGAACTGTTGGCATTCACCTGCACCTTTCCTATAGATTCTCGTGCTTTCTTGATAGCAACCAAGAACAATGAACACACCCTTGATTACTTCAACTCTAACAGCAGCACTGCTCCGCGCATTCCGTGCCAGGACCTCTTATTCGAATGCTGGCCTGACAGCAGCACTGCTCCGCACATTCCGTATCAGGACCTCTTACTTGAATGCTGCAGTCTTCTCCGGCGGTGGCCAGTGCTGATGATTCAGGGTCCTGCGATTTTGCACATTCTGTGGACGGGATTATCGCGGCAGATGAATCGTCTCACGAAAACAAGCTTGTCTTGACATTGCATAGCGAAAGAAACTAGTCTTCACTGCGGTTTCTCTTTCGAGCCACCACTGCGGGTCTAGAAGCGATGTGATCATGCGAGAAAGGAATTCATCACAGCTGCCGAACAGCTTCCCGTGCCCAGGTGACAGGACTTCGCGCGATTAATCTCACAGCTTTGCATGACTAGCAATGGTTACATCTCGCAGTATAGTGCACACTGAGCTCCGCATTAGTATAGTGCACACTGAGCTCCGCATTGAATAAGGGAAGTGCATCCTGTTACATCAGACCCTCGAGAAGTATCGTAAGTCACTGATACCCCAAGCAACACTACGTGTACATGACAGGGAACGCTACTGAACTGCCGCAAGGACGATGCGAAGGCTAGAAGCGCCTTCGAACATCCCTTTGCTTATAGCAACTTTTTTCGACGCAAGTTAGCGTAGACCTTAAACGGCGGAAGAGGCTTTCCGGCAGATCATTTGGTAGGGGTTTACAGCCAATTAGATCGTGTTCGAGGTCCATCTGGCCATCCTCACAATCTTGTAGAATGGTTATTCGCTCAATTCGATGTAGTAAAGACGGAAACATAGTGGAAGAATCTTCGTGCTAATTACTATCAGTCAGAAGCTATTCACTCTATTATTTAGACACTTACAACGCTCATTCTGATAACACTGGATACCTCAGAGGCAGCGATTGAGGTGCGAGCATCGTCAAGAGACTAAACTACATCAGGCATAGCGACATAGTAACGACATGGAAGCGACAGGGTGGAGCAATTAGAGTTGACAAGTCGAATGGCAGCAAAGGGATTGTCTCATCTACTAGCAGCGAGGCGAGGATCAATGCGTGACCCTAGCTCGACAGCAGTGCAAGCGCAATGTGAAGGTAAATCGCGATGCAGATATCGTAGCAATGGTGAACACACTGGCCAGGCTGTGGCAACCGCCGGACTTAAAACAACATGCCAGGCCCTGGTTGACATTCTATAAGTGGCCAACGGCACGGACAGTCATCGTGTCATCCCGACCAAGCCTCTGAACATGAGGCTTGATGACGAACGAGATGGTCAAGACAGGGCAGGCCAGACTCATGACCTGGCAGTGAGCAATGCAGTATAAGACCGATGGTCTGTCAACTCATGGTAGACCAACAGCTGCACAAGCTCTGTTCTGCTGTCGTTACACCCCCAAAGAACAACTAAAAAAAAATGTTGACAAAAACGCTTTGTGTTCGGCGTAGTCCCATCAAGTAAAGACTTCTCTTACAGAGAGGTCTAGCTACGACCGTCGACTCAGCTCCATTCCATCACAACGAACCAGTCGGTCATAGCTCCAAGGGCGTGGATTCTGGAATGGCGACCAAATTTCGACATGGCAAGAGCTCAAGCAACGATGCCACCAAATCATTCCGCGCAGGTACGAGAGTTGGACACCTTCGAACTTCCCGTTGCAGTGACCGGCAGCGATGCAGATCGTCTACTGGGTCGCCGCCTCATCGATGCATGGCGCAAAGACGGAATCATCCAAGTCGCCTTCCCAGAAAACCTGCGCGTACAGTCCGAGGCCGTAAAACAAAGCAAGCAATACTTCTCCCAAGATCATGCCACCAAGGCCAAATGCGTTGACCCGAACTCGTTCGCTGGATACATCGCTTCTGGTGAGGAGCTCACGGACGGCATCGCCGACTATAGTGAGATCTTCACTGTCACAAAAGAAGTTGACCCTGGTGACCCTCGCGTCATGAGCGGATGGCCTTGTCATGGACCGAACCCTTGGCCCAATGATGCTTATGCTCACGCAATGCGTAAGCTTATGGACTTCAAAGCTGGTATAGGAGAGAGGCTACTTCAGCTCACTGCTCTTGGTCTTGATCTCAAGGATCGTTGGGCATTGAACAAACTGACCCAGGACGGTTGGCATCATATGAGAGTTCTCAGGTAAGATGCGAACACAAGAACAGGTATGAAAAGACACATAACTCATCGAAGCCCCCAGATTCCCACCAACACACGCCACAAACGGCAAAGGCAAAGAAGGTCGTGGCATCGGCTCCCACACCGACTACGGCTTGTTAGTCATCGCCAGTCAAGACGATGTCGGCGGCCTCTTCATCCGTTCCCCCTCAGCCGAGGAAACATACTCCAACTGGAAAAAATCCTCCGCTGGCCTCCACGAAAACGACGATAAATGGCTCTACGTCGCTCCCCAGGAGAACGTCTTCACCGTTTTCCCCGGAGACATGATGCAATTCATGACCCATTCATACCTCCCATCCACACCACACAAAGTTGGCCTCAATACACGAGACAGGTTCGCTTTCGCATACTTCCACGAGCCGAATTTCAACGCTGTTTGTCGACGATTGCCAGAGTTCAAAACTGGCACACCAGAGGGTAAAGAAGCTGTTCACTACGGAACACACTTTTCGAACATGTTTATGAGGAACTATCCCGATCGAGTAACAGCAGACAGAATGAGGGAAGAGAATAGAATGGATTTGTTACCGATGCTGGAAAACAAGTATGGTTATGGACCATAGAGTAAAGGTTCAATAGGGTTTTTTTTTTCTATCGATAGAATACATTTGCTTCTGCTTCTATCAATATGCTCAATGCCATAATGCCAGTCGGTGCGTGCGCGCGTCTCTGGTCCGCTGCTTACTGAACAATCGCAGAGTGAAGGAAACAAAGCCATTTGACACACTTGATACAATTCTTTCGCATCCGTGAATCTAACAGCGGTACAGCCAGGCTTCAGTATGATTTTTGCCGACTTTTTAGGAAATCTTTCGCACCTCCAGCCCGTTCTTGTGTTGAACATGATTGATGGGCATTGCTTGACGGCACAACGGAGTTTCTAGATGGGTCTCTCTGGCTTTGACTAACTAGCATCTACACATTTATACGTCGTTCCAAATACTCCAGCTGAGAAACATCAGGCCGATATTGAACAGATTGCGCGGATTCCTGACATTCACTTTTGAGTTGCTGCCGGTGGTTCCGGGAAGGCTGGGGGCTCTTGCTGAAGCGCTGGCGGGGTTTTATCCCTGGCCCTGTGGCATACGTAGAGAAGGGGATCATAGTGTTGTGTCGTCGTTGAAGAAGAGTCGACCGCAGCCTCCGAACATATGGATGGAGTACCGGGGCGAGACCTGTGTTAGAGAGGGGATCGTCATCTTGAGGTCTTGGAGTGGGCATGGCGCAGGCTTTTGTTGTTCAAATCGAGGAGTCTCGATCTGTAGCTACGTCACTGCACTTTGACCCTTTGTTGTCATGGTACACGTTCTGGGACCGTCCCAACGTAACTTCACTTACCCTATTTCTGACATCATCAGCGAGCTCTTCAACAGAATCAGCCTCCCTGAGTGCCGTGCGTGGAAACGTCGCACCATCCGGAAGGTCCTGAAGAAGTGACGGACGGAAAACAAAGTAGGATTGGGGGGGGGGGGGTATGAATTCTTCTCCGCAGCCAGTGACGATGATCCCTTTCCTTCTCATTCTTGCCATCTCCTATCTTTTCCTCGCGTGCCAACCCAGAATTTCCTTCTTGGATAATCTATCTATTCCGTCCTTCATCTCATCTTCATCAAGAGAAATCCTCACAACCATAAGTCAATGTACTCATACTCACATATCGCATACTCATATCCATCATCATAGAAAGCAAGGCCATATCCCTTCGAGGAACGCTGCTAGGAATTCGTCCCAGCAGTCGTCTCCTCCTTCAAATACCGCATCGTATCCTGCTTCGCAAACGAAAATGGGCTTTTCGTCATTTCTGGACTTCGCGGAGACATGGGCAGGGCGAACAGATCGTCTTCGTCGTCGTCCGTTGTTGCCGCAGCTGTTCCAGTGAACGAGATGTTCTCGCTGCTCGCAGGAGGAGGAGGAGGAGGAGGAGCAAAAGCAGCGTCTAGTGACCCCATCCCGCCGATTTGTTGTCGCTGTGATTGTTGCTGCGCAATGAAAGCCTCCGGAGGCCGTTGAGCGACGAATTTCCTCGCAGGAGGAGCTGATTCTGTAACAGGTTGTTGTGGTGTCTTCGCAGCGAGAGAGTTCGGAGGCGCCGCCCCCTTCAACGCCGCAAAAGCTCCAAAGCCTCCTCCCACCGCGACATCAGTTCCCTCTGGACTTAGAGGATTATGCTCCGATCCCGCAGCAGGAGGTCCACCTTGCTGTTGTTGCAACGAAGAACCAGAAGATGTCAAATCCGACGCACTCGTCCCCAACTTCAAACCCTTCAATTTATCCATCAACCTCCCACCCCCAGGACTCCTCGGACTCGTCGGACTGCTCAGTCCTCCACCTCCTGCCCCTTGTAAACCACTCAACGCCAGTCCCATCGCCTTCTGGCCTTGCGTTTGTACAGTGATCTGATTCCCCGTCCGGGCTGCAACGCCAAAGTTCTGCTCAATCCACTCTTTCTCAGCCGTGGCCATTTCTAACCCGATGCCTTCCACATTCTCCTTTAACTCGTTTTCGATTTCCGTCTGCAGTACTTGCAGTCGTTTCTTTGCCCAAATGGTATGTAACACGCCTTTCTTGCCCGCTTGTCGCGCGGTCGCGCCTAACTCGGGGGAGAAAATGGCTGGAAGGGGATTCGTGCGCCATGTGATGGTATGTCCCTTTTGGAGTTTCACCGTTGGTGGAATAGCGACGCCGGGTCCGAGCAGGAAGTAGAGCCGGTTGACCGGCGAAAGCTCCGCAGGAGTAGATTCTGGTTGTTGCTGCGATGTGGCAGCGGGCGTGGAGTGATCTCGCGCGGGGAGAACAGTCCTCTTCCCCTCCCAGCTGATTTCCCAATCGCCAGGGACGTTCTTCGTGGTATCATCTTCTTCCCATTCGACCATCAACACTTTCGTCCCTTCTTTGCTGCGGCCGGGCTCGAATTCGAAGCGGGCCAGCGCATTGCCGTTGGTCAGCGAGGGAGACTCCACGTCGTCTCGCGCGGCGCTGGCGCTGGTGTTGAATGATGTGTCGACGCTGGCTTCCGGAGCAGCAGGCGGTCGGGCAGTCGTGGTGGGGGAAGTCATGCTGTCTCAGCGCGCGCGCTGCACTGCGAGACGAAGAGGGAGGGGAGCTCCAGAGGAGTTCGGGGTCAGCGTGGAGGCTGTTCAGAGCACGCGTCGACAGTCGCTCGACGGATGCATCGGTCAGTCTGCAATGGGCGCGCCTCGCTGCTCGTCACCACGATCCGATCTGCTTCGACGTGCGTTTGTTGCTCCTGCCGACGGCCTCGATGCCGTGCTCGTCCAGGCCAGGCGGGCAGGCTGCATGGGGGGGGGGGGGGGGGGGGGGGCGAATTTCCAAGATCGACGACGGCCAAACTAACTTAGTTAGTTCCGAGGACCCGCTCGGCACGACCAGACCGCGTCGAGGCTATTTTAGTTGTTTCGCTGGCGCGTCTCGACACGACCGCCAAGCCTATGCCGCATCCACTCAAACACCGCTATAGCGCTGGCCTAGACCCTCTGCGGACGATGGGGGGAGAGCCGTCGTCCAGGGTGCAGTCAGCTCGTGAAGCATGTCTGATCACAATCGATGATGCATGTCTCTCAACACAGCATGCAATCCTGTGAGCAGAATGGAGAAAGTGGAAGAGAAGTGTGGGTTGAAGGTTTGTTTCATTTTCATTTTTGCCATTTCTGAAAGGCTACTATGTCGCTTTCCATATGCATTATCGCTCGGCCAGAGAGCTGCACTAGATCATGGCCTCATGCTGTTCGAACGCTCTTTTTGGCGTCGTGGGTATCATTTCTAAAGGGAAAAAAACAGAATCATCATGCCAGATGATTGGTGTGGAGAAAGCGCCATCGCTATGCACAGAATGGAACGTGTCGTAAAACCGAAAGTTTGGTCGTTGTTCGTGTTGTTGGTAGGTGAAGGCGAGAGAGACTTGGACAGGCCGGGAAACAGTTGCAGGGAGAAGACGCCTCCTAGATGAGGAGGAAGTCCCAGCCCTTGGACTGGATCGCATCACGCCAGCGGATGCCCTGCACGTCTCCCGAAGATGCGGCGCTGTCGTTGATCTGCCACATGTCTTTGAGCAGTTCCCGCACTCGGCCAAAGGAGCCAAAGTTGGCGGCCTCGCCGAGACGATCGCAGCGCTCTTCGAACATGGAGCGGAAGGGCGAGCCCCGCAGTGAGGAGCCGCCTGCCAGAAGGAGAGGCCAAGCCAAAGAGCGGTCGAAGCCTTCGGGGCCGGCGGGGATGAAGTTCATCAGCTCCGAGAATTTTGCGACGAGAGCGCACATGCTGGGGTCGGAAGAGTTGTGGCCCGGGATCAGAGTGCAGAGGTAGATTCGAGCTGCGACAGTGAAGACGGCCGTCAGGTTGATGGTCAGCTGACGGGGACGAATGGCGCCGGTGGTGGAGAAGCAGCTCTCGATCGCGGGAGCAGAATGCTCAATTTGTCCAATTGCATTGCCGAGACTCAGAACATATTGGCAGACGGCAGCCTCATCCATCCCGACAGACTTTTGGTAGTCGAGGCAGGCAATCTCGGAGATGAGGAACATGATCTTGTCATCGCATCCCATGAGCTCCGCAAGGCCGACCGTAGAGTTGCTCATGTTCAGCTCACGGTACGTGTCTGCAAATTGTGGCTGTCGGCCGATGATGGTGGATCCGAGAATGTCGATCCACGATGCGAGGGTCATGTTGAACGGTGCTTGGTGGGGAGTGCCGGCCATCTCGATGACAGACTTTTGCAAGTCCAGCTTCTGTACGAGACTCGTCGCAGCTTGGAAGTGCTGGTGCCACGGGATATCTGGGAGCACATCGTCGGGACGGCCAACGGAGCACTGGAAGAAGATCATGCCGAGCGTCGCTTCGAGGATTTGCGCGTGGTCGGTGTCGTACCCGAGAGCTTCACAAAGCTCCGACACTGCCGCGTAGCGATGTCGAACAATGTCATGGTCAATTTGCTCGTGTGCACCACTTCCGGTCGCCTTCATGTGTGTTGCCGCAATGCTCAAACAGCAATGCAGGTATGCCTTGTTGGATTCGAGAGCGGGGAGAATGACGTCTGCACGAGCGGATCCGTGCTGGTTTGCGTCGAGAATGGGAAAGATGAGCTTCGCGACCTTGTCGAGGAAGTGGTTGAGGAGGTACTTGTCGCCATCGTCAACGGTGATGACAGCCTCGTGGTTTGGAGTGAGGGGAGCGTGGGGGAATTCAAAAAAGTTGAAATCGACGGGCTCCTCTCCGAACTCCTCACACGTCGACTCGAAGTGTTCTTGCTGCACCCAGCTGTCTGCAGGGTAGTCGGCCGTCGGTGGGGGCTGGTACGTGCTGAAGGTGGAGATGGTCGAGTCTTTTCGCGTCGCAACGTTGTTGACGTAGATCTCGCGCTCCGTCTTGATGTCGACCTCGTAGGGTGAGAACATGGGATACGGTCCGTGAGGCACGAACGGTTGCGCAACGTGGGGAAAGTAGCCGTCCCCGGAAGGGCACTGTAGATCGTAGCCGGTCGACAGAGGGGAGCCAGACGAACATCTCGAATGCGGAAACGACTCTGCGAATTGCGGCTCGACCGACGATGGAACGGAGTGGCTGAGAGGCGGGGGCGGACTGCTCGCGTTGAGTGACTGTTGTGGAGGTTGCGTAGCCTTCTTGATCATCTGCGTTCGCTTGATCGCGTTCTTGATGAGCTCTTTTTGTTGTTTTCGTTGATCGCTGTTGCTCCACCACATGGGTCGCTTGTAGTCGCATCGCAGTCCTAAATGTGTGCAGGCCTTGCACGCGGGTTTGCCTACGTGATATGATCAGTCGAGTGTCGAGGGACGCCAGTTTGCATCACGCTGCACGTACCCTCTTCGCACTTCTTTCTTCGTAATCGACATGTGAAGCAACCTGAAACGGGCGGGTCAGCGGCGGGTTCAGATGGCGCGAATCGATGCACCCCGGAAAGCAACGTACCTGAGCGTGAACGCCGGTGCATCTTGGATGCAGCACCCTTCGTTTCTGACGTCGTGGAAGGGACATTTTTGGGCGCAGCCATCTTCGAAGACTGCTTGAGTTGGGCCGGGGCGTGCGCGGAAGAAGACATGAGGGTATATGTATGAGGCTACCGGATCTTTACAATGGCCGGGACACGAGCAGGGGACCACAAGATGCTTTGGATTAGACGACAGGGTACGGCAAGCCTGACCTGCGGGCTTGAGTTCGAAGGAACGAGGTTTAAAAAAAAAAAAGACTGTAAATTAATCGATCAACGACAGCTGAGGTGCGGTGGGAGAGCGAGAGGAGATGGCTTATATGATGGCTCGTCGCAGGAAAAGCAAGCTAAATGCCTCGATTCTATTCTTGGAGGGAGCACGATTGTGCACTAATGCGAGCCGGCAGTACAAAAGCAGGCGTGGAGGATGCGGCCATGTCCTGTAAATTGAGCGGGATTGCAAAAGCTTCAGCATGTCGCTATTGGATATGGTGGACTGGTGGCTGCATGATCTGTCGAATCGAACGGGCCGTATGCCCTGCACTATTCTTGCTGTCGCACATGCTGTCACCCGACTGGCCGAAGAGGCAAGATGGCAACGATTGTTAGCTTGGGGCCTTGCTCGATATGAGCGATGGTTTCGACCCCACCATGATTCCCTGGACCGGCACTCGTAGGAGGTTTTGATGAGTCTGATGTGTCTGCCAACGGCGCGCAGCCCAACGTGATCAGTCGGCCAGGGCGCGGGGTTGCTATTCGCCGCGCACCATCTGATTCCACCATGGTTCGAGGCGTGCCCCGAGGAGGTCGGGATGATGTGGGTCGCTTGCCTGACCGCATTCTGAGGGTGCTCTGCTTCGGTTGCAACTACTGATCACCGAACGGATAGCTTGCGTGCAGTAGGCGGCGATAGCAGCCCGATGCGGACCGCTGCAGACATGGGGAGCGCCCATGCATCTGCACGCACTTCCGCAGCTCGCACAGTTCGACTTTTCCCGTCGCGCACTAGGCTCGTGTCACTCCAGCCACGAAAGGTCCCTCTGGCGGGAGGAATCTGGGCTCGCTCCGATGTCGACTCTGCTTGCCGCCTGGGACCTGCATGGCCAGCAGAGCAGTAGGGTGGCACTCACCGGCTTGTCCCCGAACAGCTCGCCACGGTCCCGTCTGCTCGTTCCCGGCTCAACCCTACCGCGAGAGGGGTGGATCGTGTCGGGCTTGGGGGGACGGTTGGTGGTGGGCGAGGCCGCGGTGCGCGACCCGATCAGCATCCGCAAGAGACTGGCGGCGAGTGGGTCGAACAGGTGACTGCGTGCCAGATGTGGTCTGTAGCCGCCGATAGGGCAGGTGCAGATCGAAAGGGCTTGTGACGAGAGGTGAGGTGGTGCGCTAGCGCGTGCTTATACGACAGCGTCACGGCCAATCAGCGGCGGGAGCAGCGATCTGCCGGGGCCGCCTCCTTCCCCGCAGGCCGGGCAGTCTGACTCGCAACGACACGCAACTTGGCAGCAGCAGACACGACGGTTGGGGGCCACGATGGCACGCCTCGTGGGGCGAACGCAACGCGCGCCCTCGTGGCCGGCAGAGCGTCTGCGCGAGGACCTGGCGTCGTGAGCGCGAATGGAAGGCGCGGTGCACGATGTCGGCGCGAGGATTGCGACGATGGAGGGAGGCGTGCTCGACCTTCTCCTCACGAGGCCGCGCGCTGACTGGATACCGTGGCAGTGGAAGCGACTCACCGCGTCTCAAGCGGCGTCGCGAGATTGGCCTCGCTCCGAACGGCCTTGCCACGGCAGAAGTGCCCCGAGGGCCTGCCGATGAGCGCACTGCTGCTGCTGCTGCTGCTGCTGCTGCTGCCCGCTCGAATGCACTCGTGACCTGTGCATTCATGTCGTGTTCGGGCGGGCGCACCGCCGCACGACACTCCCGGCTGGTCTCGTGGCGGTCGCGCAGCCGGGGCCCGTGTCGGGGAGGGGCTGTTGTGTGACGCGTGTGCCTGCATCCCTCGCAGCGCTCCACCGTCCACCGCATCGATATATGCACGCACTCTGCTTCTCGTCAGGAACGTCCCGTCCATCATGCGAGCAATGGCCCGGTGCAAACGACACGGGAGGCAGGAGGAGGAGGAGCCCACCACTGCGGTGCGACGATGCCTGCTGCATGCGAACACGCCCACGTCGAAGGCGATGAGGTGCTCGCTTGCCCATCACCTGTCCCAACGTCGCAACACGCCACTCCTCCGTGTTGACTTTCCCGCCTCGTCCCGAAGCGTCTCGCCGGGGCAGTCGATCGCCCGCGCGGGATGCAGCGAAAGTCTGCCCTCCGATCGAGCCTGGAGAGTTCGCTCGTCGACAACAACGCTCGTCAACTCTCCCAGCAGATGCCAAAGATAGAGAATTAGGGCGCATTCTCCGCGGGCAGCACCCCTGCTCGCCGCTATTTTGGGGCCATTGCTGCCCGGATAGGAAGGAGCGGGATGCCCTCGCAGCAGCGTCGAGGCGTGCGGTCCAATGGTCTGTAGGCGCCCGCGACGTCCACGCTGCACCAGAGCAGGTGTGACGGGGCCCCGATGAGCGCACTGTCACTCACGCATCTCGAGCCGGACCCAACCCCCGCCAGCACCTCCCGCCGGCCATTGGAGCGTGTCACGGCGCGACATGCAGCCGCATGCCCCTCGAAGGCCGCTTTTGGCGCCATCGACGTGCTGGTCCAGGCGGAACGCTGCACAACATGTCGGAGCTTATGCGCGCGCGACGACATGGGCTGCGTCTGTATACAAGGCCCCCTCCGCGCCCATCTCGCGACCTGCTCTCCGTGCCGCCACCGTCCATGCGGTGTAGACTATGACCTGCCGGCGACCCTGACGCTGCCCGCGCTCTCCAGCACCTGACGCGACGCTCTTTGCGCGAGCCATCGACCACACGTGATGCAGGCCATCACGCCCGTGACGCCCCTCCAGGCCCGAGGAGACGTGTTTCCGCGCGTGAAGACGCCCTCGACGCGGGAAGCACGACCCGTATCGCACGTCTCGGAGGCGACGGAGATCTTCGACACCGACTTCGAGGACGAGAGCGATGATGGAGGCACGTCGGCGAAAGGCAGCTTCGAATCGGTACGTCGGGGCGACTCTGGGCGGGGAGGACCGCGAGCGCTGACCCCTCCGCAGTACGACAGCAGACGGAGGAGTCAGACCACGATATCCTCCTACGATGAAGCACGCACGCCGAGCCCGCGGACGAGCACGCACCGTCGGCCCTCTCTCGATCTGCGCATCGAGCCGGTGCAAGGGCCGAGGGGACCGCATCTGTTTCGATCGTCACACGTCGCGGCCGAGTTCGACTTCGAGCATGCATTGCAAATGTCGCCGCTCCTGCCCAAGGACACGTCGTTCCAGCCGTCGCGCGCGGCAACCGCCTTTTCCGACGACACGGTCATGCAGCCACATGACGGGGCCTTCTCGCTGGATTCCACCTTGCGAGACGCGCCGAACGACCCTCCGGCCCGGATTCGATCCTGGTCCACGCAGGATGTCGTCAATTGGATGTATGTCACGGAACTGGATCCGACCGTCATCGAATGCTTCTACATCCACGACATCGACGGATCGGTCCTTCTCGACTTGCACTTCGAAGACCTGAAGGAGCTCGATATTCCTTCGTTCGGCAAGAGACATCAGCTCTGGAATGCCATCTGCGTGTTGAAGGGAGGAGAAGGCCACCCGAGCCCGCAGCCCACCCCGTTCCAGGACATCAGCAGACCGTGCACCTCCCACACCACGCCATCTCCCAGCCGTGGCCGCCATTCGTCGTCGCAAGACGATGAGAGCCACTCGCCAACCCAGCATCGCGGCAAGAGTAAGCGTCGCGGCCGAAAGGCCCCGAAGAACAACGACCTCATCACCCCTGCCGAGTCCGTGTCGATTGTTGCCATCGAGCAGCTCCTCCCCAAGCCTCACAAATGTGCCAAGGGCGAGAGATGCGCCAAGTGGCGAAAGCAGCAACGAGAGCTCGACCAGCTCACCAACGAACATGGCATTGGTCGTTTCCCCATCAGCCCTACGAAAGGCGGCCATATCTTCGTCGCCGGCAACCCGGGAAACGCGAGCACTGCGGAGAACATGATTCCCAACGTGAGACCTCAGCCACAGTCGCAGCTCAAAGGCAATCTCAGGCTGGAAGACCCCTTCCGCCCCGTATCGGACGCGGGCATGGAGTCCGCAGGCTTCCCGTCGGTGGTTGCCTCATCAGATCTCCTCGGTCCCGGTCAGCTCCCCGAATTTGCCCTCCACGAAGACGTGCTCAGCCATCTGGGCTCCCGTGACCCGCAAGACAACGTCAAGCACTTTCTGCACTTCCAGCATGTCCAGAGTCCCGTCGCGGAGAATGCACCACCCTCGCCACCCTACGAAATGTTCCCTTCCCAATCCTTCACCCCTTATCCGGCCGCTATGCCTCCGCAGCAACAACAACACCAACACCAGGCGCCTGCTCTTGTACCGCCGCCGCCGCGACAAGCATACACACCCGGCCCACGAGGACAACTGAATCAGCTGCCCAGGCTCGAGATCCCGCGATCACAGTCTGCGGGACCTCAAATCTCGCATTCCGCCATTACTTCTCCGCAGACTGCGGGTGCTACGGCCACACCAGGCATGTATGTCTGCCGCAGCGCAACCGCATCTCCAGCCAACATCTGCAGATCCGCAACAGCCTCACCAGGAGTGCGAGCCGAGCAAATCTACCGCCTGGGGACACCGGCCTCGGTTGTTGATGTGCCAGCAATGCACGTCGGACCTCCTGCAGCCCCCCTGTCTCGAGACACTTCGCAGTCGGTGCCGCCAAACATGCAATACCGTCCGCAAGCCCCGCTGTCGCGATCCAAGTCTCGAACCGATCCTTCGCACTGGCGCCGGCCATCCATGGCCCTGCCTGTGGTCCAAGAAGGCGAAGTGCTCTCACCCTCATCGAACAGGGACTCCCGTCCCTCCATCTCCACCAATGCCTCGTCCCGATCCGTGCCCACACGCACCTCATCCGTTCGCGACCCAGCAAAGCACTCCCCGGTGACACGCGACTTCGGCTACGGCCCCGATTGCTCTCACTCTGGCTGGATGCGCAAGCGGAAGACCAAGATGCTTCGCCACGAATGGACCGACTCTCACTTCCGTCTCAAGGGCACTCAGCTCACCCAACACGCTTCGGCCCGCCTTTCAGCTGAGGTCAAGGACCGTATCAACGTTGATGACTACGCCGTGGCCTGCAGCAGCGTCTCCTCGAACCACAAGCTCTCCAGCGCATTCAAGTCGCTCGCCATCTCCAAGGGTGCAGAGAGCCGCAAAGAACTGCAAGATGCCACCGCTTTCGCCTTTCAGCTTGTGCCGAGCGCCAAAGAGGGCGAGCGGAGAGCCGATGGCAAGACACATCACTTCGCTGTCAAGACGAAAGATGACCGCATCGACTGGATGAGAGAATTGATGCTCGCCAAGGCACGGGAGCAGAAGGGAAAGGGGTACGAGGTGGAGGTCAACGGCAAGGAGGTGTGATGAGGGACTCGGGACTTGGCCATTCCTGGCACGACAACATGCATTTTTCCCCTTTCTCCCTCTTCATTTCGGACACGAGCGAGAGAGTTTTGGGCGTTTCTTCCATTCTCACTTCCGGTGATCGACTGCCCTCGATCACGAGGTCTAACTTCGACACCGGAACTTTTCACCAACACACCACGCCGCTCAACAACATCACTACTCCGGCGGGCTTTATCATTTTTACTTGATGGCATTATTTTTTCCGAGCATCATAATATTGGATACCCTCTCTTCTTTTTCTACATCCGAAACGAGCGATACGACACAAGACACGAAACAATTACCATCACAACACACATTTGATCACGACACGACACGAGCGAGCATGATGTTTCTGGGCATTTGATATCTATGAATATGAGAGACAAGACCAAATGGGGTCATTTCAATGACGGTGGAGGACAGACTGTTTGGCCTCGGGGCCGCCTTTTTTCTCGGTTTACTTCACAAAGCAAGTAGCAAAGCGTCCATGAGCGCTTTACAAGTAGATAGCTTATCCTCTTTTCTCCCCGAGCGCTTCACTCATTGACGCAATGGGAGAGAACTGGAAAGGAAAAGTGGAATCAAAACTACTACTTCTTCATCAATCGAGATCATTGACCAAGTGAATGAAGATCTCTCGTCTATTTCATCACAATGTGGAATGTTCCTCACACAACGTCATCTATCCGCCGCTATCTTCGCGTGGACTGAGAGAGAGAGAGAGAGAGGGAGGGAGAGAGAGAGCAATCGCATTGTATTAAGCGCCGAACACAGAACTGTGACGACACGATGTCCTCTTAACTCTCAAACTCCATCACCTCATCGAAGAGTTCTGCGCGACGAACGACTCCTCCGTACAATAAGCGCCCGCTTCGTAGATCTGACATGAATTTGACATGAGGGGCGTCGTGTCCATCACTTACCCTTCGTTTGCATCCATCCATTATCGCATATCACTAACTCTCATAAATAGTTGATCAATACATCTCCCACAACAACCAAGAATGTGGTAAACGAACGCTAGGAGAATTTAAAAAAAAAATCAACTACTGTAGTCGACCCGGGCATGCGCGTGGTAGGTAATATATACAAGGCCGTCACTCGTTCCTGCAGCTTCTTCTTCTTCTTCTTCTTCTTCTTCTTCTTCTTCTTCTTCTTCTTCTTCTTCTTCTTCTTCTTCTTCTTCTTCTTCTTCTTCTTCTTCTTCTTCTTCTTCTTCTTCTTCTTCTTCTTCTTCTTCTTCTTCTTCTTCTTCTTCTTCTCTCGCAGTTTTCCATGCAGCGTTCTATGCTGAAGCGCCGAAGAGACAAGAAGAAGCGGACAGAAATGCATTAGTGTGACAAGAGGGAGCGAACCCGGATGAGAGAGGTTGCATAAGTTTGAAAGGTTATTGGGATATACTTTTTGTAGGTGCGTTCGGTAAAACGGTCGAGATTGTGCATGGGCGCTTAGAGACGTTTGATGTTCGCTGTTTTTTTGACGGGAAGATGTTGATAGTAGAACTTTCAAAAAAAAAGAGGTTCGCGTTCATTAGAACAGGTTGTGCGCAGCAGCATAAAATCTGCAAGTAGAGTGAGAATAGTTAGTTAGTCTCTAACCGCAACATCGCATCCTTGAAGCTCATCAGATGACAGTACTTCCTCTTTCTCCATGCCCTTCCTCCGATGGCAAAGGGCATTGCCGATCGTTTTGGTTGATTTCTTCATCATCGAAGGGAAGACCAAACAAATCGTCATTGTACATCAATAACCCTGCGTGGATACCATCCATGTCGTTGTCGAGGATGACAACGGAGGGGAAACGAACCACTCCGAGTGCTCATACACACAATCTACACGTCTATTGGCAAACCAAGCTAAGCTTGATTCGTGGGGCTGGAGTCGCATGTTGTTGTGGCGAAGCAGAGCTCCAAACAGACCCTGACAGCCAGTAAAAGCGCCAAGACAACTTCATGTTGAGCGAAGCTTGAGCTCGCCTCACCACGCAAGCGCGTTTTTGGGAACATGCATGCATGCATGCATGTGTGCGCGTGCACTTGTGTGTTTGAATGGAGAAACAAGCAAATTCTCGGCTCGCTATAAACTGCTTTTCTTCCGTGCCGGTGTAAGCGCCCGTTTCCGGGACGGTTGGCTCACAAGGCGAGTTGAATGTGACCTATGATGGATCAGATAAGGCTCTGTGAGAGCTGTTTCGCTGTAGGGAATGAGGCTGAACTCTCTTGGTTCTTATTTAGGACGCAGGGTAGGAGCTCGCCGTCGATGGTTTTTTTGAGGGTTAATTTGGGAGCTTCGGTATGTAGGAATGTCCGTCAATTCTTTGATCAGGGATCGAGGTGATAGGAGTACCGGAGACGAGAGGGATGGACGCCTCCTTGTGATGAGCTCGCAGGAGGTGTCGGTCATGTGAGGTGGTCTGGCCCTCTGTCGCTGGATATTCATTTCCGTTGGGGGCCATCCATGGTGTCCTATTTAGGGCCGGGAGGTCTCCTTGCTTCTTGGTTTGATGGGTAGGTGCGGTCGATGGCGAATCTGGAGTCTTGTCGTTGTCCAATGCAGGTGCTTTTGCCATGCTGATTAGGATGCGAGGCGTCGCGTGGAGACAGTCCGCCACTATCGAACGCGTGTGTCCTCGTGTATGCAGTTGATGAGGTTGCTCCAGCTGCACCTCACCCACTGCACTGCACAGTTGACACAATCCAATCGCACCTTTACTCATGTCCATCGGAGGTATTGCTGAACGGGGCTCGAGAGAACGTCGAGGATCTCGATGGGCGGACTCAACACAGCTTAGCACACCCAATATGCCATTCAGTGGCTGTATTGATTTTCGAGGTCCAGGCTCGGTAGACCGTCGCACATTCAAATCATCAAACCTTTCTTGGGTATCGTGCTTCTCGCTGCCCAGTCCATACATCTCTCCATTTGGTGAAGAGCGCCATTCTGTGACTGCTTTCCACAATCTCAGAACGCGATCTTCCTCTTCCTTCCAGTATACTTCGAGCTGCTCTTCACCACCTTGCCCTTCGCCTCCATCTGCGCCTTCTTCCTCAGGATCCAGCTCTTACTGCCCTTGACCTGCTTCCCTCTCTTCATTTGGCTCTTCTTCTCCCTCTCCAACACATCGACGCCGTCCATGCCTTGTACAGCACCTCTGACGTCTCCTCCACCCACTGTCAGCACCAAATAGTACTTGACATTCTTCGACTCAGGATCATCTTCCAAGATACCCGCTCCGAAACCTGCCTTGATGGCCGCATTAGATATCAAAGACTTCTGTAATTGGTTCTTTGGATAGAACTGGCACACCGCCTTCCCGCCTCTCTTGAGTGAAGCATACAGCCCGTCAAAAAACCTCTTCAACCTCCCTTCAGGACTGACGTCGGATGTCTCAGCATTGCACAGCCATTGAATCGCTGAAATGCTGATTGCAGCGTCAAATGTACCTGCTCGGAATGGGACTCCTTGCCCAATGTCTGCAAGAAACATGTCACCTTCTGTGTCTCTTTCCAAAGCCTGTGCCAGCATTGAGGAAGAGATGTCCATCCCCACCCATGTGTGGCCATCTTCGGATAGGATCTCTCCGGACAAGCCGGATCCACAGCCAACGTCGAGAATGAAAGAAGGTTCGTCCAGATCGAGAAGCTCGAGGGCGCGGTTGGTCATGGACGCTTGGATGTTTTTTATTCGGGACGAGGTCGTGTATTTGCGGGATTCGGTGTCATTGTAGAAGATGTCGGGTGGGAGGAGATCTTCAGGGCGAGACATGACGGCGGTCGAAGAAGTGTCGTGTGCTTGCAACGGCAGGTAGAGGTGAAGGAATAATCCTGGGAATATTTGGCTGTGCTTTCGGTCGGCTATCGATAGATCGACGCGACACGTGCCGCAGAGCCGCATCGGCAAGCTGATCCGTCGTATTCCATCTACGTAGCGCGTTCCATCCCACCATCAACACTCACTTTCGCATTTCTTCACAGAATGCTGCGATAACCATGTGGATTCTACCCCTTCTCGTACGTTGTGGCTCTTCTTCACTTGTCTATAGCGTCTAATGTATAGCAACAGGGCTACTGTGGCCTGATCCTCGGCTTCCTCTTCCTCACCCTCGCCATCGCATCCGGCCTCTATTACCTCTCCGAGCTCGTCGAAGAACATACCGTCCTGTCCAAAAAGCTTCTGTACCGCCTCATATACGCCATAATTTCGACTCAAATCCTCCTCGCAGCCGTCGACAGTTTCCCTTGGACACTATCCGCCTTCTCCATCGCAAGCCACGTAATCTACAGTCTCAACCTCCGGCGCTTTCCCGTCGTCAAACTTACCGATCCTGTCTTCCTCGCAAGTTGTGTTCTGGTTCTCATGAACCACTATTTCTGGTTCAAGCACTTCAGCGCCAAAAGTCCGACAACGAGCAGCTCGGGAAGATACAGCTACCTGGAACCAAAAGACATCCCCACTTTCACCGAGATTGCATCGTTCTTTGGTCTTAATGTCTGGCTAGTTCCATTCGCGTTGTTCGTCTCGCTGTCCGCAGGCGAGAATGTTCTACCAAGCATGGGAAGCGAATATGCGACGGGAGCAGGAAGCAGTTTTATCACACCAGGGCAAACGCCGAATTTGAACGCTGGGATGGGAAACTCGAGTTATATGGACGTGAATAGCTCGCAAGGGAGGGAAGAATTCAGGGGAAGGACAAGGCATAAGAGAAGTAATACCCAGACGGGAATGGCCAAGGCTGCTGTTAATGGTATGAGGGAATGGGTTGGCGAGACGGGAGAATTGATGGGATTCTGGAAAGGGGATAGAACGAGACCTTTGTGATATGTCTGGAAGTTGGGTAGGTTGTAATGCAAGGATGTACTTCCGCAGGAACCGAACAAGAACGTCCATCAGTGAGGACCATCCAGATCTATGTCAAACGAGCTCTACTTCGCATGTCACGATTTCGTATGCTGCAATTCCGCCCCAGTTCTGCCATGAGCGTTCTGTTTTGGCGAACGTCACCAAGCGCACCATCTGTGCCACACTGCTCATTATGCAGTTTCGCTCTGCACGGGGCTATTGCCACGAGGACTGCTCAATACCTGACTTTCCTTCCACTCGACCAGTCATCCATCTTGTACTCAACCTGCACACCCTTCTTCCGTGCTTGGTCAATAGCGTCACGATGTCCGATCTTCTGACAGTTGTACAGCACCAATTCCGTAAGCTGCTCCATTCTTAACAGATCTCCTACGCCCGCGCCTGTGATTAGAGAGCCGCTCACGTCGAGAGAACGTAATTTGGGCAGCTCTTTGACAATGGAAACAATCTTCTCATCTGTGAGGCCCATTGAGTCGCGCAGAGAGAGAGATTGAAGCTCCCGTAATCTGGAGGGTATCACCAGTGGTGTTTTGGGTTGAACGTGCGTCTGTTCAAGGGTTAGTGATCGCAATCTGGACATGACCGGCGGTTCGCTATCTGAATCAGCCTTCGATGGCGGCACTTCGAATGCTTTGAGAAAATCCTTCAGGTCTGTGGAAGGCAGCCGAAAATATACATCCTCAAGATTGTGCAAGTCCTGCAGTGGAAGAAACCCATTCTCGTATCCTTGCGAATCAGGATCTGTCAAGAGCGGCGCAAACCCAAGCCCGACCGTGATCAATCGAAGACTTTTTACAGTAGCGGGTAATTTGATGGAATTTGCTGATCGGTGACGTAATTGCAGGTGGACGTTTTGCAGGGTCGTATGCTGCAAATCCATAGTGATGGGAAATCCATTTGCTTCGTGATCATGTTGATCCAAGTTGATTAGAGTCAGGGACTCAAGCTGAGCTGAGCGCTCCAAGAACCTCTCAAGGTAAACATTGAGGTTCTCAATCTGGTCAGCAGTCACGCTCAGTGATTTCAGCTTAGGAAAGGGGAGTGCAGTCCATGCCTTCATGAATGATAAGCTTTTCAGGTGTGCGCAATGCAAAACTTCCAGTGTGCTCGAGCAAGCTGTCGCCGCCTCCCGCAAGGTAGTCTGGCTCAGCTCTGTTCCCTTTAGAATCTTCAATTCTCTCAATTTGAGCTTGTCCTTAGCGTTCTTCAAGATCTCGGAGAAGTTGACACCTTGAAAGCCAGTCTGCCCCAGCGTTAAGCTCTCCAAAGGACAATGACGAAGCAGCGCTGCCAGAACCTTGTCGAAGTCGAATAATTTGTTCAGAGTTGCAGCTTTGAGCTTTTGTCTTCCACTGTTGATTGCAGTGCTCACAAAACTCGTCTTGACCTTGAATCGCGCAGCGCTGAGGTCCAGATGTGCCCAAAGGTTTGGCTCAGACCGTACAAACTTCTGCCAGCCTTTGCTCACTCTGCAGATAGCCATACGCTCGCGGAAAGTGCAATACTCGAGGACAGATATCGCCAACTCACGCGGGAGTACTGTCAGTGGATCGACGCTGTTGGTTGGCGCTAGCTTTCCTAAAAGATCGTCGTGAAGCTTCTTGAGTTGCTCGTAGCCAATTCCAACGTGCCTGATATGTTTCAAACCGTAGGCGTAGATATCGAGGGCGGCTTTCGGCTTCTCCATCTTCGTAAGAATCCGGCCCGCTCGCAGATATCCAGTCGGATCGACATCACCAATCCTGATGGTAGCCTTCGCATCGTGTAGTGCTTTCTTGAAGTCGTTCAACTTCTCGTAAGTGGCAGCGCGATTATCGTAAAGCTGAACTGTCTGCTGTCGGCCAAGAGCACGATTGAAGTACTCGAGCGCTTTGGCGTAATCGCCACGCTTATGTGCCTGACGGCCTTGATTTTGGAGGTCAGTCGCAGACATCGTGTCTCTCGAAGCTGCGTCACCGGAGCATATTTTAGTGATGTCGGTGAAACGGAGTGGGCGCGTCTGCGCGTTGGATTGAAGTCGAAGTCGAAGTCGCGAGGTCGGGTGCCTGAGGCAAGGACGACTCAGAGGCTTGGCAATTTCTCTGCCTGCCGCCTGCCGCCTGCCTCCGTTTGTGCACACTGTTTAGTACATCGTCCATCGCACCATCTCATGGCAACCGCGGCGAGCAAGATCAAGATTCGTACCAAAACTATCAATTCGATATGCTCTACAGAAAACCGGCGCTGAACGCTGCACGCTTCAAAGACAAACTTGCCGAACCTAATCCCAGCAATCACACTACCTGACCTTCTGTGGAGGGACACCGACTCTCCATCGATGATCGCCTACTCTCTAGGGAAGACCGCCGTGTAAATGATGCCGATGATCCTCCTCTGTCGAAGTCGTGGAAAGGAATGTCTGCGGGCTCGTTCTCATCCCGAAGACACAATTGATGCACCTCGCTGGTCCCGACCTCGCCATACGAAGTCAAGTCCGGACTTATGTCCACTTGATCATACTGTTTGAGCAGCTTTCGGACCTTTCCGGTAGCCGACTCGCGCTTCTCAGGTGTGCTCAGCAGTCGGTCAAGCACCCACTTCGGCTGGAGTGCAATTAGAGGGACTGGAGCATGTCTCGACCACCTTTTCTGATGCGCTGGAGTCAATGCGACGGGGAATAGAGGCGTGCCATCGAAGCAATACGTCCATTTCGCATTCTGCGTGTCCTGTGGAAATTCTTTGGGCCATGGCTTCGAGTCCCATATGCGCAGGCCACGGAGCATCTCCCAAAAGCCATGGTTGTACTCGTCAACAGATTTGGGCTCGCCCTCTGTCGGAGCTGCCATGATGACAAGACTCGTATTGTCCCCGAGCGATTTTGACATTCTCAGATACGATCGAAGCGCTGGAGCCACTATGCGAACATTGACCGGCTCTGAAGGGTCGTCTGATTCCAGGAACACATATCTGTGGTCTCCGGATCGATAGCCCATGGTTGCATACACGCAGGGGAACGTTTTCAGTCCAGCACCCTTTGCGAGAATGGTCGTCTTGAACTCTTCGTACGCAATTCGCTGCCATGCGTTCATATCATACTCCGACTCCACCTGCTCTTTCGTATAGAGACGGCCCGTTTCGCTCTCAGCACAATCGGCGTCATCTTCTGCAATCCCGCTATCGTTGCCATCGTGTTGGCCACCAAATGCGCTGATGACGCTCTGGATGCGCCGATTAATATCTCTGGACAAACTCTGGCGAGCTTTGCGCGGCTTCGATGCTACCAGTGTGGGCAGGTACAACCCGAGGAAGAATATTATAACGTTGAGAGCCAGCTGCATGGTCGCGACGGTGAAGATGAACTGGGGAACCCCGAATGGCCGTTGCTACGGTGCATAGCCAATGGCACGGTTACTTTTAAACCATATGGAAGCTGGGTCATGACGAATAATTGTGTCGCCACGTGTAGCCACGGAGCCGCAAAAGGGCGTACCACCTGCACCATACGCAAAAGCGGCTCATCGATCGTTCGCACGCTTTGTTGCACCAATACCGCGTCTCAAACGCCAGGCAGTAGCGTTGTGATAGCGTGATTGCATCGGAAGATATGCCGAGTTTAATCATGACGTACATCTTCACATACACGTTCAGCCTCATTGCTGAACGGTTGACGGTTCCAGGTCGGATGTGAACCAATGATGCATTGTTGACATCCAGACTTTGCAGTGCGCGTCGTGACGCCATCATTTGAGTTCCTGGACCAAAGCTTCGAAGCGCGGAGAAGGGTCTAGACTACGACACACACCAGCGGACGCTGAAGTGGACGGGTATACCTTTAACTCTCGTCAACAGCACATACGGACGCGCGATCCGCGGGCAAGGAATCACCCACGCCCAAGCAGGGAGCACTTGTCGCGAGAATTCCGCCGGTGGACTTGCTACCAGCCGCACTGCCAAATGTCAGCCGCCACGGAGATTCCTCCTCGAAGTGGGACCGCTTTCACACTGAACAAAGGACAGCGCTTGACAGTCATCGACCCTAAAGGCGTCCAAGTCAGCGATCTTGTCGCGTGGAACAGACACGATCCCGACGAAGTTGTCTCAAATGGCAGGACACTGGACTATGCAAGCAAACTCTATCTGACGACGGGAGATCCGCTCTACTCGAATCGAAGCAACATCATGCTTGAAATCGTCGAGGATACATGTGGCCGCCACGACTTTCTTCTGACGCCTTGCTCGAAAGACACATTCAGAATTATTTACGGCGACAAAGAGCCCCACCGAGGATGCTTCGGGAACATCGCAGAAGCTATCAAGCCATATGGCATCTCGGAAGACCGGATCCCGTGCGCGTTCAACTGTTTCATGAACGTGCCAATAGATGGGAAGACGGGAGAAATCAAAGTCTTACCTCCGACCTCGAAAGCGGGCGATCACATCGATTTTGTGGCGAAGATGGACCTCATCATCGCTATGACTGCGTGCAGTGCTTTGCAGTCCAATGGTGGGAGCTTCAAGCCGATACAGTTTCGCATTAGCGATGGAAACTAGCATTCTATGATGAAATGGCATTGATTTTGTGAGCATGTGGCATTCGAAGAGCCAGTAGAGAATTCATAACAAAGTCGCAAACGGCACGACTTACCAAGCAATCCTCGCAACAGAACACTTGCAGACCCTAGGATCCATGACTTCCAGGAAAGGTGAAGTACGCGTAGCTCTCCATTTTAGAGTTTCTGGTCGTGGACTAACTAGTTAGATCTGCATATCAGACGCCATTCTCCACATTGCGGCTCGAGCCAAACTGACTGCGATGTCGCATCTCTACGATCTGGCATCTGCACTGCAGCGATCGTGTCATTCTGCATCAGGGACGAACAAGTCCGAGATACTCAGCCTCAACACGCCACGATATCTTTCGTCCTGGAATTTGCTGTCTCACTCTATGAACAAGGAAGAGCAGACAAAGAGCAACATGACAGCGTCATGCAAAAACCTTTGCTTTTGAGCACATACTCAAGCGGCTGAGAAGCTTGCGCTCATCAATGCAACGCTTTACCGTTTCCGGATTCCATACCACACTGATTTTATCCTCTACCACAAACAAGCTCTCACTAGAACAAAGCCAATCTCATCAGGCAACGCGATACCTTCGACCGGAAGATCGCGGGTCACAAGCCTCCGAGGTAACTAACAGCCATGTCGCCGTCATCGTCATCATTCCTAGATGTGACAAACAGCTGCTTTGAACATCCGCGCGGCTCGATGGCACGTTCTTGCATGCCTTCAGAGCCGCTCACATAGAGATCTGGTGAGCGAAAGGTCCCGCAGGTTGCAATCAGTCCCTTGCTTCGCGACCGCCACATCATCCGTTTCCTCGCTTTTCTCCAGACATTAGCAGTTACCTTTTAGTGCTCGAGGCCATACCGATTTCGGAAGGAGGGAATTGTGATTCTGTAGTACTGCACTCTTCAACTCCAGCCCTTCCGCTCGGATGAGCTCCGTCGACTCCTCTGCGGGCGTACTGAAGGACCAAGACGACGATCTCGCAAAACATGGAGTCCACCTCAAGGATAACGAGATTTGCTGGAATAAAGACGCAGAAGGCCATCCGCGGAACTGGAAATCATCTACGAAATGGTATACCACCATCGTGATCTGTTGGCTTGAGCTGTATATGACAGGAATCAGTTCAGCAGGCGTACGTCCCAAAGACCCCTTCACGCACGAATTATCGCTCACACGTTGTTCACAGACAGGCGCTGCGGATATTGCGCGCGAAGAATTTCACATGAGCAGAACACTGGCGTACTTTGCCTTCGTTACGATCTATCTTCTCGGGCAAACAGTCGGCGGTATCGTCCTGGCACCAGTCTCTGAAACCTTCGGGCGAAGAACTCTGTACATCGTGGCAGCCGTGATGTTCTGCATCTTCTCCGCCATTACCGCAGCCGTGCCCTCTGTCGCTGGAGTATACATCGGACGCTGGTTCCAAGGAATCGCCGCAGCCATCCCCGCCACAGTCGCATTCGGGAATTTCCAGGACATGTTCGATGCACGAGCCAGAATCTCAGTGGTGTTCCTCTACACCTGGTCGGGCTTCGTCGGTCTCGCCATGGGGCCAGTGTATTCAGCTTACATCACCGAGCGTTGTGGCTGGCGATGGGTCTTCTACATTTCGACAATAGTTTCTGCTATATCAGCAGCACTGTCCTTTGGCGTGAAAGAGAGTAAAGCTGATCTGCTCTTACAAAAGAAAGTCAAAGCCATTCAGAGGGAAACTGGAAGAACGGAACTCTATGCGCCTTCATCTGCGAGTGGCTTTTCGATGAAGAAATTTGCGAAGGAGTCGCTTTTTCGGCCGCTGGGATTCCTCACGCTTGAACCGATCGTGCTATTCTGTGCAGCACTGTGCGCCATAGCCTTCGGCTTGCTGTATGGACTCACCGCTGGACTGACAGTCGCATACACGAACCATCCTTTCGATGCCACATTCAACGAGGTATCTTCCTCGCTATCGTTCGTTGCGATCTTGATCGGTATCGTTCTCGACATCATACCGCGCTTCTACGACAACCATGTGTACAAGAAATGCCGCCGGAATAAAACTCGAATCGTCCCTGAAACGAAAATCAGATCCTTTGCAGTCGCATGCCCAGTGTTCGCAATCGGTCTTTGGATCTTTGGCTGGACTGTACCTCCGCGAGTACCCAACGTTCCATGGCCAGTATCAATGATCGGTCTTGTATGCATCGGATTCGCCAGTACAGACTTTTCATACATCCTCTTCGGCTATGTGACAGACTCGTATGGCGATTATGCTGCGAGCGCAGTCTCTGCTCTCAGCACAAGTCGAACCATCGCTGCCGCCGTCTTTCCGCTTTTCGCTCATCAAATGTTTGCCGGGCTAGGGACCAATATTGCTGTGACCATTCTGGCTGCGGTTGCGACTTTGTTTGCATTCACGCCCGTTCTATTCCTCCAACATGGGAGAATGCTGAGACATAAAAGTAAATCCGCATTGGACGACCAGGATTGCCTACGCGAGGAGAACCAGCATCTCGATGAGAATGAGAAACGCGGAAGCGAAAGTAGCGAGGACAGCAAGGCGAGTGCATGACCCGGGTGCGCGAACTGGCTTTAGCGCATAGATTGCGATAGATTGCATAATCGATTCGAGAGGATGCTCGCATCATCTCCTCCAGGCTACTGGCTCGCAGCCATGAAGCTCATGTATATTCCCCAAAGAAGGCCAACAGCGCTCAAGAACACAAGCCGATTCTCCACCGGTACGAGCGTAAAGTTCACAACTGAAGGCAAAGGCCAGACCTTGTAAGATGCAAAAATAATTGGAAAAGTTTCCTGTGCTAAAGTGTTACAGTGTCGAAGCATTCCCAAAGGCGAACTTGTGGACGAGACGTCAAATGATGAGAACTTACGGTGCGGATGGCGGTACCAACTTGGATTATCGTCCGACCCTTCAGAAGGCCCATGATGGCGAGAAAGGCAATGGTGTTGAGCAAAGGACCCATAGTGATGCAGTCGATGAACCACTTGATGGCCGTGTTCTTCCAATCCAGCTTCGGCACGACATTGCGGTCGCTCTCCAATGTGCGCCCGGACACCGGGCGAGGCTCAATGGCTGGCTCGTGTTGAGGTAAGACATCGTACTGTTCGGAGGGAAGCTTCCGAGCAGGGAAACTTTGCTCGAGAAAAAGCTGCCAATAGAAATTTGGCGGCGAGAGAATGAGGTTGCAAACGGTGAATTGCAAGAGCTCGGGGAACGAGATGAGTGGCTGCCACACACCGCACATTAGCTGGTCAATCGTCAATGTTCCATATCCGGAGGAAGCACACCTCGTCGTCACCGCGATGTTCGACTTGTTGTGCCAGGGCGTTGGACGCTGCAGCAAGAGCAGTGGCGATCAGTGTCGCGCTGAGCACCGGCGGAAGCATGCTTGCTGGACTGTGTCGATGTCGGGGACAAAGTTGAAAGGACGAATGCAAGTCGAAGATAGGGAGATAGTGCGAGACGGTGAGACCAGCATCAGGGATGTTTGCCAAGCTTGGCATCAGTTCCACGGCGCCGTCCATAGTGCTTAGGCAGCTCCATCGGCATCAAGTGATCATGTCGAGAGTCACATTGAGGACTGCCTGCGACGTGCAGTGCCGGCGGTCGATTCATTGTGCAAGACCGCGCGTGCAATGGACGCCGGGGTTGGCCGGGAAGACGCGGAGACCACGCGGGCCGTCGCTGATGAGAAGGCGGTCCGCGTGAGGGCGTTATCGAAGACGTCTGCCGGCTGATGGAGGACTCATGATCAGCCGGCAGACGTCTTCGATAACGCCCTCTTGATGCCTGAGCATAGTCATCCAGCTGGTTTCGAGGTGTGACCACAACACATGGGGCGGTTTCATTCGCAGGTGACCATCGCAACCCGCCGCACGTCGCAGATCACGTGCTGCGACAACCCCGAAAGAGACAGTCAAGAGATCCCCAGCACCACAGAAGTCTTCCCACGAGCCTTTTGATCGTGCTCTATTTGAGATCCTAGCGCTAACTTAGATGGGAACGCCACGTGCGTTCCGCGCGACCCCCAAGCGTCGGAAAGTCGGCGAATGGAAACAGCGACTTTCACGCGACGTCCCAGCCACAACCTTGCAAGAACACAACCCGGCTTCGCCACGTTCCGGAAGCCTAGCACAAACCTCAGCTGCTCTGGGAGGGATGGCGTTCAGTGAAAATCTGCGGCTATCGAACTACCATGGACACTCTCGAGATTGACGGCCGTGATCTTCCTCGAAGTTCCCGCTGTCGACTTCTGAACACAGATTCTTCACTTGTGTTCATACAGATCGCCTCGATGCTTCGCCAATGGAACAGTCGAGATCATCAGAGCTCGTATATACACCAATGCGATCCCCGCGGGGCCGCTTAGACTAAGCAAGAACAACAAGAAGCGAACACGCGCAAGACGTTCACAGTCTGGCGAGACTTGCTTTGAAATCCTTACATATGGACTTGCTCGAGCAATCCCCAGTGCAGGCGTCAACATGTCATAGTGGACCAGCATCCGATGCTCCAGATGACCGACCCTCGGCCCGAGTCATCGATTCGTCCTCAGTATGATCCCATCGGTTGACAGCGATGAGCGTTGCAGGAGCAGGTTGACATGGAAATACCACGTACTCCACGTGTAAGCGTGACTGTTGATGTTCTGACAAGCCCTCGACAAGCTCTGTAATTGCAAGGTTGCTTCTAGGTGGAAACTGAACGGGGGAGCTAGTTGTGCAAGCTTGTGCAGGGTCCGCAGAAACTGAACACCGACACCGACAATGCGCCACAGATATGCACGTGCTGCATGTCATATTCTGGGTTCGATTGGTTCCTTTGGCAGTTCCAGATATGCAACGAGACCACGGGATCGGCGTCGCTGGCTGGGCTCCGACTCGGCTTCCCTGCGGAGTACAAAGCCTCTGAGGAGCCTGCGACCAGCAGTTTGACGTGATGCCAGATAGAGAAAGAATGCGGACACGATAGTCTTCTGGAAGCCTGTTCGAGCACAGATCAACCACGCGTAGTGGCAAAGGAACAGGTCGTAGTAAAAAGTTTGGTGACTGGAGCGCTTGGCGACGAGGTATGTGAGTCCTGTGGCGTATCTTAGTATACGTGCGAAAGATGCCCATGGCAGGCACGGTGACGGCTTCCAAGAGACCAGCAGAGCTGACCAAGATGATGATCCAGTCGTTCAGATAGACGAGCCGGAAGCATGTCGACGCCGAGAGCGGAGCGTCCACCCACTACGGACGTCCAAGGCGACGAACAGCGGGCGAGGCACGAAGGCCATGATGCGAACAATCCTTCGCATGACCCATCACATTCCACCACGCCCGAAAGGGATCCCGAAAAGCCGCAGTCTGCATATTCCTCCAATGGAAGCAACCACGAAGAGCGCGAACCACAATCTGTTGAGCCGAACGACAAAGACCTCGAGACACAGCTTCCATCGAACGAAGATGGAGAAGAACCCGGTGACCCCAATATCGTCTTCTGGGACTCTCCGACCGACCCCTCCAATCCCCAAAACTGGTCACCCACAAAGAAATGGTCCCAAATCGCCATCGTCTCCCTCATGTCCGTCCTCACACCACTCGCATCATCCGGTTTCGCCCCTGGCGTCCCGGAACTAATGCAAGAATTCGACTCCTCGTCCAAAACTATCGCCACCTTCGTTGTGTCGGTCTACGTTCTGGGCTTCGCCTTCGGTCCGCTAATCGTCGCGCCGTTATCGGAGTTATATGGCAGGCTTTGGGTGTATCATATCAGTAACATTGGGTTTATTGCGTTCACGATTGCGTGCAGTCGGGCGCAGGGTGTGGGGGAGCTTTGTGTTTACAGGTTCTTTGAGAGTGTTTTTGGCGTTACGCCGATCACGATCGGAGGGGGAACAATTGCGGATTTGATAAAAGTTGAAGGCAGGGGAGCGGCAATGGCGATTTGGTCGTTGGGGCCATTGGTGGGACCTGTCGCGGGTGAGTGAGCTACGCCGCTGAATTAAGCCCTCGTTTTGCTGACTGAGTGATGGCAGGGCCCGTTGCTGACGGCTTTTTGTCGAACGCGAAGGGATGGAGGTGGATGTTCGTAAGTGCTCGAGTCTTCGTGGCGAATCATGGTGCGCAGGTGGCTGACTGTGGCGATAGTATGTGATCGCCATGGCGGCGGGAGCGATCGAGGTGCCAGCATTCTTGCTGATGAAAGAGACGTACGCTCCGACTCTACTAGAACGGAAGACAAACCGTCTTCAAAAGGAAACCGGGAACCAGGACCTGCGATCGAAGTTGGACTTGGGCCAAACTCCAAACGAAATGTTCCGCCTCGCAATCGTTCGACCAAGGAAGCTGTTATGCCTCTCGCCCATCTGCACGCTCATGTGCGTGTACATGGCAATCATCTACGGATTCCTCTACCTTCTCTTCACGACCTTCACATACGTCTTCACGGGAGACTACGGTTTCTCCTCTTCGGTCGTCGGGCTCGTATACCTTGGATTGGGCGTGGGCAATTTCATCGGCCTTGCGGCGCTCGGTTACTCGTCCGATCGGCTCATCAAGCAGTTCCAGGCAAAGAACAATGGCATCATGAAGCCAGAATATCGACTTCCGCCGCTCATCATAGCTGCACCGCTCATCGGGATCGGGCTTCTCATCTATGGATTCACTGTCAAGTATCATGTATTCTGGTTCTGGCCTATCTTTGGCACTGCATGGGTGGGAATCGGAATGATTATCGCTTTCATGGCCGTCGTGACTTACCTGGTCGATGTATACGGAGTCTATGCTGCGAGCGCAGTTGCAGCGAACACGATCCTGAGGTCAATCCTTGGAGGTGTGTTTCCGCTCTTTGCTTTGCAGATGTACCAAGGATTAGGACTCGACTGGGGAAATGCTCTGCTGGCATTCCTTGCATTCGGGATCAGTCCGATCCCGGTACTATTCTGGAGATATGGTGAAAGGATTCGAACAAATCCGAGGTTCCAGGTGAAATTGTGAGCAGCGTGCTCTGCTTGGCGGAATAGCTAATTTTCCAGCCGGGGGAGGTCCCCTGGCTTCATAGCCCCGGGACGATTGACTAGAGTGTCTTTTCGCCGGACAACGGGGCCTTGTTAGGACATAATGACTCTAGAATAGACATAATTATACAGCGACGCCACATGGCGACTGGCATGATCCCACTCGCACGACCAAATGCTGCCGTTGCTGTTCTTACGCGATATCTGCCGAGGATGGAAAAATCGCATCGCTCGTCTTAAGCGATTTCGATGACATCGAGGCCTCGAATGGATTCCAGGATCCATGTATCCGCGTCGTTGTGCTAGTTCCACTTGCTGTGCTTCTATATCGGTCTCGTGGTTAACCGAGGCCTGCTCATTTCCTGCTCTTCTTCGACAATTTCTGATTTCGAATCGCAGTGTCGCCCATTGCTGTTATCCAGTTAGCACAACATATTACCGGTACGTAAATCTCAGAAACTCACCCTTTCGCTTGCCACCATGTCCCTTCTTCTCGCCCTCCTCCTTTTTCGCCCTCTCCGCCTTCTCATCGATTTCCTGAATCCAATCCGCCTCAACCTCGCCAGGCTTCCTTCGGATCTGGCTACCGTAGCCATACTTCGCCCTCCACTCCTTGCGATCCTCATCGAACTCCATTTTCCCGTCCTTTCGCTTGGCCTTGATACCCTTCTTCTCCGCGAATTTCTCCCATTTCGTCTTTTCCTTTTCTTTCGGCACGGGCTTCTCTCTGGGTAGCGGGAACTCCGGCGCGGGTAGTGAAATTTGTAGACTACCGTCGGTCTGGTTGCGGTTGATCGGTTGTGCAAGGAGTTGGTGTATGAGAGACTGCGCGCATTTTTGCGCAGCGCTGGAGAGGATGGCTTCTTTTTCTGCAGGCGTGGCCGCCTCTTTCAATGATGGGAGTGGGTTGGGATCTTGGCACATCAAATTCCCCAAGTCGAAGACGTACGGCTGTGCCTGTGCGTTATCAATCTCCATGGCTGCCATCGTGCGTTGTATCATGCAAAGATGTTGCTCGCTGGACAAATTCGAGGTCCGCGACGAAAGTTCTCCAGTTTCGCAAAGTCGGAGCTTATCGCCTATCGCCGCATCCGCTAGCCGAAAGCACGGGCCCCGGCTCAAAGACGCTGCGTTCTACGGACTCTGGCACGACACTTCCGTCTCACCTTCTGCCATGAACAACCTTTGCGACTCATCTGCATCAGCGCATCGAGAACATCAACCGTCATACCATGTCCAGGAGTCCCCGAATTGGGCGCCATGGAAGCCCCGGATCACCGACATGTCAGCGGATATGGAAGGGAGAACCTGGACGCTGAAACATCGCACAGTTGCCTCATAGCGGCGACACCAATCCTGATTAGTAGAGCGCACTGATTGTTGCAGTTCTACGCAATCCTAGGGCACTATCTGTCGGCACTTTCCATCCCATGCTGCCTCGTGAAAGTCGCTCATTCGGAATGCCCGGGTGAATAAGGGCAGAGTTGAATGGACAACATTTAGTTGCTCAACTGGCACCTTTCACGTTCGCTCATCTCACCACAGGTCTCGGTTTCACGTGTATGTGCGGCTCGGCGCCACGGTCCCTCAGCTCTTTCCCTTTTGCCTGACAATGGCTACCCTCCAGGTATGGCAGCAACGCCTGGAAAATACCTATGCTGACACGCTCCAGCGCAACAACTCTGCTTTTGACGCCCTCTTTGGCGTCTTGGAATTGGCTGAAGCCATCTTCCTTGAACTGCCGCCGCAGCAGCTTCTTGTCAGCGTTCAGCGCGTCTGCCGCGAATGGAGGGACATAGTCACCGCCTCGACCCCCCTTCAACAGGCTCTGTTCTTCCGACACATAGGCAACCAAGGCCCCCTTGAGTTCATCGAAACAATGGGCGAACAATACGGTGGCAGCTGGGTGTCCTCGCTAGGTAACTGTTGTCGCTTTCCGATCCACGAACATGTCCTGGTCGGGCCTTTGCTGCTACTTGAGCGGAAGCCGGGTCGAGCGATAGACAGGCCGGAAGCATCTTGGAGGCAGCAGCTCCTAACACAGCCTCCAGTGCGAGCTGTGATGGTCAAAGTTGGTTCGGGCAACGTCAAGGTGGATGGTGGTCTCGCTGGCGTGACAATGGGCAATATCTGGGATGCCACGCACTTATGTCCGCCTGGATCCTTGTCTATTGGCAACTGGTCTTCGTGGAAAGGCTATTCGAACGAGTGGCGCAACAGGTCGGCTTCGGATGCGCTCAGAGTGTTGAAGGCGGCCAAGAAATGATGCCGCTCATCAGTGACGCGAGACGACAGCTGCTTGACATGGAGATTCGTGCAACAAGAGTGGAGTCTGGGCATTCTGGCTGGCTCACTTCTGTTCCGATCACCACCCGCTCACCGCCATGTGCTCAGTCGCAGTCTCGCCTCATTAAGTGCGGTTGGCATTGCGCGCAGAAGCGGGCACGAGGCCGAACACTGTAGACAATGGAGCACTAGTGGTTGAAGGTGTGTTGTCACACTTCGCGCCTCAGATTGAGTTGCTGTGGAGCGCATTCACTGCAGAATCGACCTGCACAAGCAAGCTTCGAAGGGCAAGCCCCATACCATGACCGGACGATTCCAGGATCCTTTTGCTCCACGCCAAGCCGCGCCACCTGTCTTTTCATCAAACGCTCAAGTGAATGAAAGACTGATCAGATTGATAAGATAAGAGATTTAAGTAATGCAGTTGCCCGCACACGTCCAAATGGTTTACAAAGCGCCTCTCCCCAGAGCTAGGCCTGCGACTAACAAGTCTCTCGCTAACCTGTTACCTTGATCGGCCATGCCAATACTCACAGCTCGCTGATCTGCTTGACACCTACCCTTCTAGGCCGCGCGTGGCTTTTGCTTCGAAGAGACGACGCCTTAGTCCCGGCCACGCGGCATCACTGTTGGAAATGGCAGTGAGTACATATAAGATGCAAAAGCGCCGTCTGCCTGGCAGCCACCGCCTCATATAACACAATTCCGCACCACCAGTCCACATCCCGTTCATAGCAAGCATACGATTCCCTCACCCTCACCATGAATCTCCTCCACGCCATCCTGCTCGCAACAGCAACACTGGTCACAGCCTCACCAGTCGCCGAAGCAGACGCTGTTCTTGACAAGCGACAATGCTCGAACGACAACGCCTGGGTCGCGAACGGGTGCTTCACACCACCATCTGGACAAAATGGACAAGCGTTCTGTCGACGCGCTTGCGAAACCACGGAGCCATCACAATCTGTTCGATGCTGTCAAGGTGTGAACGGCGTGTTCCTCCCTGTTCCAGGTTGCGCAGCACGACAAGGAATTTGCAGGTGTAATTGCCGAGCACCGGCGTGATTTATGATGCATGGACGAAGGTGATTCGTATTCCCCAAGATCGTACGCTGTGCAAAACACTGATGGGAAACGTAGGCTACTGCACGAAGTGAGCGCGAAAGGGATCAGTGGTTGTGCACTGACCGAACGAAGCTCCATGCAACAAAAATATGAAAAGAAACAAGCATCTCTCTTATGACCCTCTCACGTCTTCTTTCGCTCACATGCCCTTCATCCGCGGACCTTTCACCTCACCTAACACTCATCACAGCCGGAAACTCCGCCGCCCTCACCAGGAAGATATTCTGCACCGGCAAACCCTTCTCCTCCACATCTCCCCTAAACTCCACATCAAACCTCTCAACCAACTGCGGCAGCGCCTTCAAGATGACCAAACTCGCGATATTCCTCCCAATACACGTCCGACTTCCCAAACCAAAAGGAAAATACGCTTCTTGCATTTTCGTTTTCGTAGCTTTATCCGCTTCTAACCAGCGTTCAGGAATAAATTTCTCGGGCTCGGAGAAAAATTGCGAATCATAGTGCATTGCCCAGGTGTTCATACTGACTGTTGCACCAGAAGGAAAGTGGCGGTTGCAGATCGTGGCTCCGCCGTGGGGGACAACACGCGGGAGACCAAAGCCTGTTTGCGGAAAGAGGCGGAGAGTTTCATCAATGATGGCGTTAAGGTAAGGGAGAGATTGTGCAGTGCGGAAGCTGAGGTCTTTGGCGGGAACGCCAGTGGAATCGAGTTCGGAGCGGAGTCTGGCGAGAGTATTGGGGTTGCGATGCAGGTAGTAGAAGGCCTGAGTGAGAGTTGTGCTGGTTGTGTCGGAGCCGGCGGTGACGTTTGCGCCGAGGCCCATGGTTATGTGGGCGTCGCTGAAGTAGATTGGATCTCGCTCGTTGGAGTCCAGGAATTTGTCGAGGATGCTGGTTGGGATGTCAGGATGGCGTTCGACGAGACTGGGGTCTTCGGCTCGGTCTTTGCGGCGTTGAGTTGTGGTGCCGGAGGTGAAGTTGTCGAGGTACATCTTGCCAGTGCCTTTTGAGCTCAGTTGTCTTGCGATGAAGCGCTTGGCTGCGATGAAAGGTGCGTGGAAGTCCGGGTAGAAGCCCATCAGTCCTCCGTATGTAAAAGCGGCGTAGACGGACTTGGATAGGTTTCCAATGTCTTCACCTTGATCCAAGAAGCCAAATCGCTTGCCATAGGTTACAATGCCAATTGAATCGAATGCCATACATGTGATCTCCCAAGCAAGATCTACTGTGTCACCAGAACTTCGCTCCAATCTCTTCACGAGCAATTCCACGCATTCCGCCACGCCCTTTTCGTAGGCGAAGACAGAGCTCATGCTATACATGGCGCTGAATCTCTTCCTCAGATCGCCGTGGAACTTATTCGATCGCTCTTTGAATAAACTTGTCGTACCCGGCGGGCTCCATGGTTCATAGAAGGATGACTTGTCAAATCCTCCATTCCACCCATGTATCGGCTTGATCGCTTCTGGTGTTGCGAAGCTATAGTGTCCGGGAGCAATTCGAACAATAGGACCATATCTGTTGTGCAGTACCTTGATATCATCTTGCCAGTTGTTGCGATAGAAGCGATAGAAGGTCTGAAGTGAGGTGATCCGCGCTAGTGGAGGCCCCGGAATATCTCTGAGTGGGTCTGTGAGGAGGATGTAGATCTGGTAACAGACGTAGAAGGCGGCAGCCGCCAGAGGTAAATATTGAGTTAATGCCATGTCCGATAGATGGTTCGATTCTCGTTGGATTTCTTCAGCTTTCTGGTGTGTATCGCTCTGCACACTGGCCAATTTTCATTCGGTTCTGCGCCTCTCACTAACGTTGCCAACGCATCACGCCGATAGTTCTGGTCCGCGGATCCAATGTGCATCCCTAGTCTTGTCACTAAACGGTATTTGTATGGCAATGGAGCAGTTCCCCACTAGCCGCAAGTCCCCACTAGCTTGTGAGTACGTCCAATGCCGATGTTGGTACGTCTGCGCTACTGCATGTCTGCTGCATGGACATCAGCCGGAACAGATGGCGTGGGCCGGGCCAGCTGCGCAGGGCAGGATAGCTCGTCCCCTGCGGCCTTTGCACCAAGTGGTGACGAACGATAGCTTGTGATGCTTCATGTCTGTCCTGAGCATTATCGGACACGTCGAGGGCTAGATAGCGTTGGTTACCGCGGGAAAGCAAAACATAAGCTAGGATCATCACTGTGTATCTGCCCGGCATTCGAGTGTTGTTTTGATACTCGTATCTCTGTCCTCGGTGGCATAGCTGAGGCACTCTTTCCAGAGAGGCAGGAGCAGGAGGCGTGCGATGAAGGTGGCGACGAGAGATTACAAAGTGTATGCGTTTACGAATTTGCGTTGACTGTCCGCAATAGCTTGCCTGGGGGCCATCAGTCGTGGCGTCTCTTCGTGCAGACGAGAGTGCATAATATGTGGAGCTCATAAGACGCCGCTTACAAAGCAGCCAGAGGTAAGGTAGCTTCATTTGTGTTCTCATCCTTGGACCCAAGCTTCAGGGCGACAGAAACGATCTCCACGTCCGCCGCCTCTCACCTCTCCCCCTCAGAACGTTTGTTCTCGATTCGTCTTCAGTCGACACTTGCGACGTGGATCCGACAGAGTTTTGTCGTCTCGCGGCTGTACGTCGTTGGTCCAGATACCGGTTTTGCCGCTCCTTTTCACTGCTCGTGAGCTTCCCTAGTCCAGTACTCGCACCCGCAGCATGCAGTAATAGGAAAATCGACTCATGTGCGGGGTCGTCGACAGACAGCGCCAAGTGCAAAGGCGTACGATTTGCTGCGTCTGCTACGTTCAAATCGGCTCCGGAGTCGACCAGCAAGCGGACATGCTCCACGCGCCCTCTCTCGGCACAAACATGCAGTGCTGTCTCTCCTGATCGGCTCTGCAGGTTGACCAATTGTGGATCAGCCTGCAGTAACATCTTCGCGCAGTCCGTCTTGTTGCTTTTGACTGCATCATGGAGAATCGTGGCACCATCGTGGATGGTCCGGGTGTTGACTTTACTCTTCTCCCATTGCAGTAGAACCTCAACGATATCGAGACGCTGCCTGTGCACAGCTTTGAACAATGGAGTTCTTTTTTGGTCGTCCGTAGCGTCAATGTCTGCACTGTGACCCAGCAGGAATTTTACCGTGGCCGGATTACCTCGCTGCACTGCATAGTGGAGAGCAGTCTCGCGTTTGCTGTCTCGCTCATTGATGTGTGCGGGCCAGTCGAAGTAAGGAGAATCATGCAGCAACTGCAACTGACTGTCATTTTGGCATTTCACGGCCTCTTCAAATGCGCCCACGAACGTGATGTGACCGGTACTGATCCGGCGGAGAATACTTGAATCTGCGGAGAAAACACTGGCGGAATCCGAAGAGCTTGTGAATGTGGGAACTGGGTGGAAAGAGGGGTGTGAGCCTGTCACTTTTTCTGCGAGCACGCCCTTGTAATGTTCGGCTTCGATAGTGAGACCTTTACTGCGAAGCATGTTGATCAGCTGCAACAGACACCCACGAAAGCATTTAAAGTCATCTTCCGACAATGTGGTGGCTTCAGTCTCGATGTCTTTCCAGATCTGGTACGCGTGTTGGGTGTGGCTATGGGCATCGGTGTAGTCGGAGTCGACGCCGGCCTCATAGTATCTCTCCAGGTACAACGCTCCCAGAAGCTCGTGCCGGCGCGCGACAGATCGCGAGGGCGGCAAGCGCTCTGCTTGAACTTTGCAGTCCTTCACAACCTGGATCTCATTCTGTACAATGTCAATGGCAGCATCCCACTGCTTGAGACCTTTGTAGGCTTGAGCTAGATGCTCAAGCAGCACTTCGCGGTCATGGAAAGGAACTTGATACTTGTCACTTCGCTTCTCCGAATAGGCCAGAGCCATGCTGAAGTCACTCTCGGCTTCTGCGTGTTGTGAAGCTTTCAAGTGCTGTTTCCCGCGTGCGTAGTATCGCTGCAAATGGTGCGTGAGAGCATCTTTGTCCTGGCCGGGCAGGACATCACGAACAGTCCTTCTCGTGGCAAGCAGCTTCCTGGCCGTCTCACGCACAGACTTCAGGTCGTCCAATGCCTCTTGAGTGGAACGGCTTTCAGCTTCGTCGTCGTCTTGCGCCAACACCGCAGGTGCTGGCTCGGGAACCCCATCGATGGCTGTTGGCCGCGCCGCATCACGAGCGGCAGCGCCCGCAACGGACTGCCTCGCCGATGCTGTCGAGAGTTGTTGCAACAGGCCTTTGAGGTTGACCTCGATTGTCACGTTCTCCGGCAGCCGGGTTCGGAGCTCATGGAAAGCGGTGGTCCGCTGTGCATTGGACTGCTCGTCATTTCTGCGGCGCGGATCAGCCCGTGTCGCGAACAAAACATCACCGGCCGCCCGACAGGATACCTACAGTCGAAGGACGTTCAGCCACAGACTCAGCGTATGCTTGTGGGCAGTGAGATTCTCCTGAGCCGCGTGGATTGCAGCCTGAGCGCTGATAAAGTTTCGGCGGTCCGAGAGAGTGGGTCGCGTGTCGGAATCAGTGTTGTCGAACACTCCCAGCTTTTCCCTCACACGCAGCACTAACGTGTTTGATAAGCAACCTGATCAGATAGGCAACCTGATCAAATTTACGAGGTGGATGACTTTGATCCTTGATTTCTCAGGCTATAGGAGTCAGAACTACCTCAAAGTTGGATCAACTGAATGCTCAGAAGCTACCCTATCTGACGGACAGCTCCTTGAGTTATGGCCTTGAATACCACACTTGCTGCAGGTTGGTTTGGCTCTTGGTTTCTTCTCAAGGTCATTAACTATTTCCATTGCCTGACGAGCCTGTACCTGAGCCGTGTCTCTGGCAGCCAATTCATCAGTGTCAATACCAAGAGTAAGCTTGATTTTCTTCCTTGGAGCCCTATGAGACTGTAATTCTTCAATTATAGTCTTCATATTATCATATTCACCCTGGAGTAATGTCATGGCAGCCTGTGACCTTTTGAACCCTCTTGATAACCTGTCCACTGCCTCAAGGATTGAGGTTGGTGAGCTGTTCTGGTGGTTAACAACCCTAGCCTTAATCTTGCTTGTTTGCTTCTCAATCTGCCTTGGATTCTGAGGGGTATTCTGTGTATCTGATGAACAAGGTAGTGGTGGAGTTGGTGTCTTGTAACGCAGTGTTAGCTTAGACAACACAGCCTGTGGATCCAGTGGTAACAAGCCTGAGCCTCTAAAGGCACCTCTGATCGTGTTTGGAGTGAATGCAGCTTCATAGGCAGGCCTGAGTTGTGGTAGGAAGTCTTCTTTGATTAGGTAGTGGTATCCAACCATGCCAAGCCTTTGGATTCTAGCTGAATATGCCTTCTTTAATGGACTAAAACAGCCAACATCCAAAGGCTGGAGTAAGTGAGAAGAATGTGGTGGCATACAGAGGGTAATAATGCCTTGTTCCTCACAGAAGAACTCAAACTCTGGCACCATAACTTATGGCTATCATGGCCATCCAGAATTAAGAGCCTCTTTTGGCCAACAGTTCTGTGCTTGGTATAGTCATCAAAGTGCTGGATCCACTGGACTGCGTGATCATAGGATGTCCAGCCTTTTGGACTAACTCCAAGCTTCCAGTTTGGTGGTAGGTATTTGAACCAGGCTCTGTTCATTTCCTTGCCAGAGAAGATAACATATGGAGGCACTGACCAGCCTTCTGCATTAACACAGGCAATAACTGTCTGCCACTGCGTTGAATCAGAAACCAAGGCTCTTGGTCGCTGCCTACGCTCTGTTGCAGTAACAACCATAGTATTCTGACAGTGTCCAAGCCTGAATCCACTCTCATCAAAGTTGTATATGTCGTGCTCTGTGATTCCATGGAAGGCTATCATGTTTTGAACCAGTGTAAACCACTCTGTAATAACCTCTGGGTCCTCATTCTTAGCCCTCTGGTTTGAGAGCCTCCGTGATAACCGTGTTTCCAAGCCTGGTCGACGCTTGACAAAGTTATAAGCCCATCTTTGGCCAACCTCTTGTCCATTCCGTGCCTTGGTAATTGAGGAGGCCCAGCCTCTGATTACAGCCTGTGTTGGCGAGTAACCACGTGAATCTAGGTCCAGAATCTTCTGATAAAGTACCTCCTCTTCAATCGGAGTAAGGGCTCTGTTTGGTGGTGGTGTACCGGCCTTTGGCAGCGTGCCATTAAGTCTCGTATTCAAGGTGGAATAAGGCACAAAGTACGCGTCTGCAGCGCGTCGCATGCTTGGAAAACGACCTGACAAGTAGTCACGGATAGCACCCTGAATAGCTTCTTCATTTGGAGGTGCCATCGCGTAAGGTGGTGGAATAAACGACGCGTTTAGTGGTGGTGGTGGATACGAGACGAATTTGATCAGGTTGCCTATCTGATCAGGTTGCTTATCAAACACGTTACACCTCGACATCTTTCACTCACCTGTCGAATGGCGCGCAACTCCTTTGCGGTCTGCTCATCGCTTCCTCGGGTCGCGCCGCCGTTTCGTCGCCTGCAAATGCGCTCCACGGCCTCAAGTACCTCCTGCAGACCTTCGATCCGTTCCAGCACGACTTGTGCGAGCTCGTGCGCCTTGCGAAGCTGTTGGCAGTAGTGATACAGTCGAATCACGGCGGTGGTGAGCCCGGCCACGGCGTCTGCGGTTTGCAGCGCCCCAGCGATGTCCGCCATTGGATCTACGGACTGCGGTCGAAAGAACGCTGGGAGTAGGGTTGAGAGGCGCGGGACACATTGTCGAAGCACGTCGCTTTCGAGGAAGAGATTGGAGCTTGCAGCGTCGCCATCATCTGCGGTGACTAGAGAGGGCGCACGGCCAGGCAAGAATCGGAGACGCGGTCGCCACGCACGCCGCCAGCCTCACATCGAAGACGGGCTGCGAAGACAGATTGCCTTCGGAGCACACGCCTGCTTGGCCTCTGCAGGATCTGGGGATCGCGGCAGCTTGAGTGCATGCAGAAGGGCGACTTGGTGGGGGACCGACTCCGCCTCCACAAAGCTTTGTTCCCTGTTTGTAGGCTTGCAGCGTGGACGAGCTGAGCGGCTTGGCCAACCGCCAACGTCCGAGTTTTGCAGATCAAGAGCACACGCGTGACGTGAGAATCGGTCCCGATCTTTCGCGCAGACCGGCCGGAGCAAAGGATTCTTCGTCTCAGTGACTCTGATGGCGTCGAGGCTGTACTTGACGCACTTCAGTCATCCTTCCGCCTGGCATAGCGCGTTCTGGTCACCACTAACCCCGATCGTAGGTCGAGGTGATCTCCTAGTCTTCTTCCATGCGCTGTGCCCAAGGCGCAGTATACGCTTCTGGTCTTTATCTAACGCCGAGTGAAGTACGAACATACATAAGTCTGTATCGATCCTAACGAGCTCTTGGCTGGAATGGCAGCCAAATTCGGGTGATCAGCAGTGTAACCGAGGAGGCCGCCCTGCAACCCCAAGCTGTGCATGGGAGCAATAAGTGACCTTCGTGCAAGTGTAACACACGATCTGCACCTCGCCGCCTCAGCCTCACAAAACATGTTCGATGAAAAGTCGCTGCCCGTGCACTTAGGTGCGTGTGGGCAAATTTCGTGGAGCAACATCTGTGGTAAACTTTATGCTCGCCATTGACTGATGAGCACGCTCAAGTAAACGGTAGCTGATCTATGCCGCCATGGCTGGCCGTAACGTCCACAGGTAATTGCTGCATTGAGCAGAGTGTATTGGCTTGCTGACACTTCTGGCTAGAATCGATCATCCTTTCGAGGACTTGAGCGACAATCAGGTGGATGGACGTGCAGACAGACTCGTTGAAGAATACGGCTTGCAGGTGTGGCGTACGGCATTCGTCAAAGCAGCGCGCGTCCTTCGCAATCCCAGAACCTGGCGTGCGGTCGAGCAGATTGATGCCAATGGAGTTTCAGGGCTCACGCCTGTCGAGCGCGCTGATCTTCAACGGGAGGAGCAAGAGGCAATCGACCACGTCGACAGCAACCCTCCATGGACTCTTGAATTCTGGAGGAAACCTCCCGGGCATCTGAAGAAGCGCGCTGATGAGCCATCGAGAAAGTCCGGGTTCTGGCACCAGCCGAAGGAGCTGAGGACAACGATCATCATCCTGTGTATGGGAGCCATCGTCCAGGGCTGTGAGTAGTATGACTTCCGTGACAGTGCAGTGAAATGCTGACCCTGGCAGGGAATCAAACGGGGAGCAATGGCGCCAATCTCACATGGCCAGTCGATCTGCTGAACCCGACACGCTCTTCTTGCGAGGCGCAAGGGGACCAGGCGTGGCTGTTTGCGATTGTGAACGCAGCGCCGTGGTTCTCCGCCGCCATCTTTGCCCTTCTGTTGTCCGATCCCGCCAACGAACTTCTGTTCGGACGCAGAGCTGCAATCATCATCTCCGCGATTTTCATTCTTGCCGCCTCTGTTGGTGGCGCCTTGGTGAAGACCTGGCAGCAGTTCCTCGCCTGTCGGATCATGCTTGGTATCGGCATGGGTTGCAAAGCGTCTGTGGTCGCCGTCTTCGCGGCTGAAGTCGCGCCGGCGCGCATTCGAGGATCGCTGGTCATGAATTGGCAGCTGTTCGACGCATTCGGTGAGCATCCCCGCGGTGTTTCGACGCCAACGTGTGCTGACGATGGTGCAGGCATCTTTCTCGGATTCAGTGCCAACTTGATGGTCGCGCCGTTGGGTGAGTCCGCGTGGGAGGAGCGGTGGCGGAACGAGCGACTAACGACGGCAGGCACCAGCTCGTGGAGGTGGATGACCGCTTCCTCCGCTTTCCCCACGCTCATTCTTCTTGCACTGGCGGTCATTGCCTGCCCAGAATCGCCGCGGTTCTTGATGGGAAAGGGGAAAGCCTACTATCCCGAAGCCTACGAAACCCTCAGTCGGCTCCGCGGCTCACGCATCTTGGCTGCGAAGGAATTACTCTACACGCACTACCAGCAAAATGTCGAATTGAGCATTGCAAGGCATGGCGACAGCCATTACCATGACCGGCCTTGGCACTCCGACGACGAGGGAGACGACGACGTGGGGCGAGTCGATCACATCGTCGCTCGAACGCAGAGTCCCAATCTCGTCCACAAGTTCGGACAGCTGTTCACGATCCCTCGCATCCGCAACGCGACCCTGACAGCGGTCGTTGCCATGCTCGCACAGCAATTGTGTGGAGTCAACGTTTTGATCTTCTACTCGTCGACAATCTTCGCGACAACGAGCGGAGTCCTGTGCGAGGACGTCGACTCCCGCGATTCCGTGCGCCCGCTCCTGATGAGTTGGGGTATCGGCCTGGTGAACTTTCTCTTTGCCTTCCCAGCTTACTGGCTGATCGACCAGAAAGGCAGACGATGGCTCCTTACCACAACCTTGCCCTTTCTGCTCATCTTCATGGGCGCTGCCGCACTGAGCTACGTGGGAGGGCCACACGATGAAGCTTTGGCAGTCTTCTCGTACATTTTCATTGCCATCTACAGCTGGGTAAGTTTGTCCGCCAGAGCGTATCTTCGAACGATGAAATCGTGCCTCCCACGGCTTGCTGCCCTCCACTGACAACTTTCATAGGGCATGGGGCCTGTCCCTTTCACAATCAGCGCCGAAGTCTTTCCTCTGGACCATCGCGTCGCTGGAATGTCGTTCGCAGTCTTCACAAATCTGCTCGGAGCTGGACTGCTGACCCTCTTCGTCCCGGCGATAACTGCCTCACCTCTCAGCCACGGCGGGCTGCTAGGAATCTTCACATTCCTCAACCTGGTGGCTTTTGTACTGGTATTCTGCTTCGTACGTGAGACAGTCGGAGCAGCCGATCGCGACAATCCTGGCAATATGACGGCCTTCGCTCTGGAAGAGCTGTACAAGATATTCGAGGTGCCAGCGAAGGGCTTCTGGCAGTATCAAGTTCTCGAGGTGATACCACTTTGGTTGTCGCGCGTTCGCTGGTATTTGGGTGGTTGTCGAACAGCAGAGCCTAGGAGACCGGAGCCTCTGTATCGATGGTGGGAAGTGAACGACCCTACAGAAATGCAGAACGTCGTTCAGCGCGAAGAGACGAGTGAACGTGGACATCCCGACTGAATTTAATATGCCGGAGCGCAGTACTTGGTGTGGGTCCGTCGTTCATTATAGTACTGCAGTGACTCGACGAATGATCTTGGATCTACATTTCGTGGAAGACTGGGACTTCATGGGTAAACGCTGTTGAGGACGACTCTCATCGAACAAGCAGATTGAGCTCGATGCGCATCAGAGTTTCAGTGGGCGTACGCTCGAGCATCCGCGAAGACCTCATGGTGCAATCTTTTCGAGATCGAGAACACATAGTGCAGGCGTGGGTAGAACTACCGGGCGGCAGACAAAAAGTACCTGGTAGCGAAGAAGTGCAACTCAGCAAGAAGCATATGTGCATGATCAGCAGGCTCTAGTGTACGTGCGGATGTGCGGACATAACCCCGCTTGCTCCCTCCATGAGGACAAGCGATATGAGCGACTCTACCGAATGTGCCGCCAGTAGCTTGTCACCAAAATCTTGTGGCGCTCGCTGCAGGCCTTCGAGGTCGCAGACCAGGTACTCTCCGCAGTCTTGCAACTTCGCTGCTGCACTGTGTCTTGATGCGGGCCAAAGCGCAGAGGGTCCCCGCTCATTCTCTTCAAGGGCGATGGGGAGGGCTTGATGACAAGCACTTTTTTGCCCCGGACACAGCAGCAGTCCTCTTGTCGATACAGCCTCACATGCAAGTGGTACATTCGACATCTCAGTCGATGCAGCTGGCCTCGGTCACGCCGATGCAGAATTCCTACGAAGCCAGGGATGCTTTGTCCTACCACCGACGACAATATTGAAGCAATTTATGAGGCAGTATTCCCGCATGGTGCATCCTAACCTCCCAATCGGTTTGGAAAACACCTTCTGGGCACGATGGGATGGAGATACCTTGAATCTGGCTCACCTCTCTCTCTTAGTCTTGCGGGCATGCCTCCTCTTGACGTAAATGTCGCCGAGTTTCAGTAGACTGCAGGTCAATGTTGCCTGGCTCATACATGCTCATCGTTTTGCCAAGCTCGCCGGGGCCAACACATTTCACCGCTGCATAGATGAAGACCGCTCGACAGCCGTGTTGCTGAAGCGCATCTGGTGGGGTGTACTCTTCCGCGATCGAATATTATCACTGGGCTTCCGTCGTAGCCTGCAAGTGCACCTTGAGCGCGACTCAATCTGGTTGAACGACAATCATGTTCTGAACACTGAGGACCATCGAACCGTGATCACAAGTCAGGTGATGACAGTCGACAGAATCCGACGAGAAGGTTAGATTGGGACAACATGGTGCGGAAGCAGCCCAAACTGCTGCTGAGGTTAATGTTCCATCTGGACTATGCGCTACGTACGTGGGGTGTGCCGCAAGAGAAGAATTCCCCACCCAGTCTCAGGAGGAGTCCTCCTGGGAGCATTGGGGTCAATGGTGCGCCATGCGTCGACAAGTCTGGTATTTGCTGGGCGCTGCCAATACCTTAACTAGGAAGAACATGCGCTGGCCTCTCCTTCGACAACGGGTAGTATCATAATTGCCTTTCCCATCATTGGGGAACTTCTGTGAATTTCTAGTCTCGCTTTCCTGTCTGACAAGCGTCCGAGAGCATCGTGCCATCGCATCGGCTTAGTGCAATGTCTTGGCGTGACTCGACACTCATATTGCCTAATCCGGCAGGTTCTCCCGCCAGTCTTGATGCTGTTTAGAGAAGTCAATAATCAAGGGCCGCGACAACGTCGGCGAGTTCGATGATAAACGACTGAGCTGAGGATACGCCGCATAGTGAAGGATAACTCGTCCAATCCAGTGGCGATTCGCGGTCTGAGACCCAACATATCATCGACTATATGCCATTCAGTCCCGAACGTAGCACAGAACAACACAGCTTAGATCAACATGCAAGAAGCCGACTTACAATCAATCGCGAAAGAACTCCACGATGCTCGTCAAGCCTCAAGGCCCACACGACCACCCACCAGAACCTGGCCGCAACTAACGCCCGACGATGCTTTCCGCGTTCAACAAATCACCCTCCACAACGCCCTCCAAAACGGCGACCGCCTCGTAGGCTGGAAACTCGGCAACATCGCCAAAGTCATGCAAGACGCTTTTGATCTCGATCAACCCGATTACGGATCTCTTCTCAGTAGCACTTTCATCTACGAGGGAACGTCCATCGACCTGAAAAATTTCATCAAGCCTTACGTCGAGCTCGAACCAGCTTTCATCCTCAAGAAACCATTGCGAGGCCCGAATGTTACCGTTGCGGATGTTATCAGTGCTGTGGAGTATTGTCTCCCTGCGATTGAGATTATTGATTCGAGGGTGAGGGATTGGGAGATAGGGCTGCCGGATACGTTGGCGGATAATGGGTCGACGGGGGCGGTTATACTTGGTGGGACGCCGTGCAAGCTGAAAGATCTGGTATTGGCTGATATGAAAGGGGTATTGTATCTTAATGGACGGGAAGCGATCCGAGGGAACACGTCGAATGTGCTTGGGAATCCTCTAGCAGCGGTAGCGTGGCTTGTGAATCGTTTGGCGGCGTTTGATGTTAGTTTAGAGGCAGGACATGTTGTTTTGCCGGGGAGTTGCTTGCAAGCGGTTCCAATGTGGGAGGCTGGGCATTGGAAGGGGGTGTTTGAGGGATTTGCGAGTGTAGAGTTTGAGGTTGTGGGTGCTTTGCCGGCTTCTGCGAGCGAGTTTAGATCTGGTGGTGTGAAGGCGAAGTTGTGAGAGATGGTGTCTATACTGTGACGACAATCTCAATGGAGCTTTCAAGACACCTTTGAGTGCCGAAGTCAGCATCAAATATCGTTTCAGTTTACTTTTAGATCCATGCTGATTCCCATAGGTTTTCACGCGGAAGGATTCTCCCCGTCTCTATCACGCCGAGTTTCTCCTACTTTATATGCATTAATCCTGGCTATGAGCAGTTAAGCGCACAATATTGGAGGCATCGCAGCATTCACATCTCATCACGTTTCACAGGTACATACAATCTGCGCTAGATTTCAAAACCACCACCCATTCCCTCAAGTCTCACAAATCCTCAACAACCCCCGAATCCCGCCTCGAATCCCCACCCAGAACCCTCCTATCAACCTGCAACTCCCTTAACATATCATCAATGTAATCCCTCTGCTCCTCCAGCCAACCTCTCATCCTCACAACATCGAACTTCAACGGCTCAACCGCCCTTCTCTTCCTCAAACTCCGCGCTTCTCGGCGGACTCGCTCTTCCAGATTCTCCATACGATACTCAGTATACTGATGATATAATGTAGGCAAATGCGAAATGTTCTTTGTCCCTCGCATCATGGTATGATCTTTCATGAGAGGACATCTGGGTCGCCAAGAAGTGACCATGCTGATACGTTCGTGGTTTCCTCGTGCGGCCGTGGCTTGGTGGGGGAGGTAGGCGCCTTGCATGACGACTGCTGTGCCCTGGATGACATGTTAATTTTCCACTGCGAGGATCGAATTTGTGAGTGATGTGCAACTTACGAGTTGTGGACCTCTCGCTTTCATTACTTCTCCAGTTCCAGTGCGAATGAAAGTCTCTCCGCCGACCATACCGGTGCAATCTGATAGCATTGCTACACAAACGAATGCGTAGCTATCCGTGTGCCAGCCGAAAGCCGACTCGCAGTATTCGCTCACTTCGCCTTCTCTCTGTTCGCCAGGGGCGACGATTTTCTCTTCAACGCTGTCTGGCTTCGGTAGAGCGATGTTGACGTGTCCGATGTCGTAGTCGATAGCTGGTACAAGCTCCACTCCCGCCATCTTGGAGACCCAAGCAATGACTTCAGGACTCGTCCATGCTGCGTATGTGAATGGAGCGGCGCTGGATTCGAATCATTGAACTGGTCAGAAGCAAATACCGAGCTGACTCACATTGGACAATGACCCCTGATCTGTCCGCTTGTAGGACTGGTGGGGCAATAATATTGACTCAACACCTCAGCACTGAATATCTCGGCTCGTATTTGCTCGATTGCTTCCGGAGTGAAGATGGAAAAGGGTTCTGTGACAGCATGGTCTGATATGCCGACCTTGCCAAGACCGAGCTCCTGAGTGGTGTGAATTTTCTCCGGTTCTTGGAATCTGAGATGCTTCTCGGCACTAAATGGAACTCTCTGAGGCTGCCGTGCTCCGTCAATCATTTGCTGTGGGAGATTGCTGTCTTTTCTGTGCTTTGTAGGCAATGTGTGGGCCTCGGTGGCATCTATTGATACTCTGTGTGGCATCTTGCTAAAGGAGAATCAATATGATGCAAGATACTATAGCGAGGGCTAGAAGAACCAAATATTCGATGCTGTGGCGAGAGATGAATGCCTTCCTCAATTTCTTGGGTGCTGAAGCAATATATGTCTCCTTTCGCAACTGCTATGTGAGTTCATCGTGTCGTATGGCACCGCTAGCTAGACTCACGTGGACCGCTCCCGCAAGCTGGACGGCTTGTTGTCATCCCTCGGGACACAAGCTACAATTCCAGTATCAAGATCCTTTCGCTGTCGTTCTAGACCAGTCATTCTGCCACCACCGTGGTCACTCTCCTACAATGAGGACTGACCGATGATGCCGCGGTGAGCGTCGGCTTCACCAAGGCGATGCAATGACACAGCAGTATCTCGTCTCGGCTGCCCACTAGGGACAATGTCTACACGGAACGAATGGCTTGCCTGAGCACAGCACATGATGTTATCGGCGATATGCATGTTTTGACCAAAACACGTCGGCTGGGTGGACTTTTCTTGGCCGAGCAGCTGGCTTGAGGTGTTTGGGCATGTCTTACCAATCGCTACCGACTCAGATTGCGCTATGAAGATGCCGGGACACCACCCTCGCGATGTGCTGTCGCCGGATCGTGATGAGCGCGAGGTCAGCTGAGCCTTTTGTTCTTTTTACATAATCGTGGGAACGATCATGCCATCCAAGAATTTGAATCTAGACCGAGCAAGGTAGTTGGTGCCACGTACTGGCCAAGTTGTAAGTCCAACTCGTTAGTATCTGTTGCGGAAACATGACGGGCCAGACCCAACGATTGACTGAAAGCCGCAGTCGGCCGATCGCCCATGCAGAGCATTCTCAGCCACATGGCACATGTTCTTCATTCAGGTCTCAGTGTGTCAGCCTTGCACGGATAAGAATGGTCAAGTGTAACAAGCAGTCAGAACTTTCCTAATTTGGACCAAACTCACGCGGAAATTTTAAAACAATCACGTGACTTACATTGTGTAGCGGACTTCTGTGCGTTCAGTTCCGTCTCGTCAGGGGACGAAGACACGATTTGGGAGGCACAATGCGTGTGTTGCCGCTCTTTCTGGCAGAATGCTTTCCGAGGCGGTAAGCTTGAGCATATTGCCAACTAAGCCGCTTACTAGGTACGCAATCTTGAGGATAGTCCTTTTGCGTCGAGCCTCTCCACAGAACAACACAGCTAGAGATCGCGCCTGCAGTCCACTTCTGAGGGAGAAGAAGAGTACTACTGCCGAAAAGTCTGAAATTTCGGAAGCATCACTGCGTCAGATCGGACCTTTGCCAGGCTAATCAGGATGAGGTCAACTAACGCAACGGCCGCCACGTGGGGTTTGGCGGATGTGTCTCTAATCGTCGAGCAAAATTTCGTGAATGGGGACTGGATAGAAGCCAGAAGTCAAGCGAGATTCAACGTCCAAGATCCAGCAACAGACAAGTCCATTGGCTCGTGTCCGGAGTCATCTGAGCCAGACGTGGAAGATGCCATCTCACACGCGTCCAAGGCATTTATGTCGTGGAGGCGTCGCAGTGGACGAGACCGGTCTCGTGTACTCCGCAAATGGTTCGATCTGGTCATTGAGAACAGGGACGACCTCGTGAAAATCATCTGTCGAGAAAATGGCAAAGCGCAAGCCGATGCAACGGGAGAAGTGAATATGGCGGCAGGCTTCCTCGAATGGTTTTCTGAAGAGGCGGCCAGGATACACGGAGATGTTGTGCCCCACAGTAATCCGGCCTATCGCGTGTCTGTGATCAAAGAAGCGATCGGAGTGTGCGGAATGATCACACCATGGGTGAGTGTTCACGGCACAGCCGTAGTTGAAGTAGCGGCTGACATCTTTCAGAATTTTCCTGCTGCTATGTTGACCAGAAAGCTCGGTGCTTCTCTAGCGGCTGGTTGTACAGCAGTAATCAAGCCCGACGGACAGACGCCATTCACGGCAAATGCGTTCGCGGTGCTTGCACAGAGGGCTGGCTTGCCTCCTGGAACAATAAATATCGTGCACGCTCTGGAGAATACGCCAGCTGTGGGAAAGGTATTGTGCGAAGCGCCTGGGGTCAGGAAACTTTCTTTCACGGGTTCTACCCGTGTTGGCAGGATTTTACTTGCGCAGTCGGCATCAAATGTTCAGAAGCTCAGCCTGGAGCTCGGCGGAAACGCGCCGTTCATTGTGTTCGATGACGCAGACCTGGAGACCGCGATCACAGCATTGATCGCATCAAAATTCAAGGTCTCCGGGCAGACGTGCGTATGTCCAAACCGCGTGTATGTCCAAGCAGGAATACACGACCAGTTCGTGAAAGAATTGGTGGAAGTGGTGTCGGCGTTCAAGGTCGGCCACGCTACTGACCCACACACCACCCACGGCCCGTTGATCAATCGAGCTGCCGCGGCGAAATCACGGGCCCACGTTCAAGATGCAGTCAGCAAAGGTGGCAGAGTGGTGATCGGCGAGAATGGAGATGGCGGTAAGACGTTGAAGCATGGACCAAATTTCGTCCATCCGACCGTTGTGGTGAATGCGAACAAAACGATGCTCGTCGCACGCGAAGAGACCTTCGGACCGGTGGCAGCTATTTTCAAGTTTGAAAATGAGGCAGAGGTAATTGCTGAAGCCAACGATGTGGATGTTGGCCTCGCATCGTATTTCATGACACAAGACCATGAACGGGCGCACCGTGTGGCCGAAGCGCTGCAGGCGGGCATGGTGGCCATCAACACTGGAATCATTGCCGATGCTGCGGCTCCGTGAGTTTTTCCATTCCTCGTTGAGGTGAATTTCGCTAACCGTCTGCCAGTTTCGGGGGAGTCAAGGCGTCTGGAATGGGGCGAGAAGGAAGCAAATACGGCATCGAGGAGTATCTTCAACTGAAGACGGTGGTGACGGGAAATCTTCGCTTGTAGCCGGGGTAGCCGGAAATCGTTCGCTACAGCATTGCTGTGGTATGATCAATCGACGTTGATTCAGGCCGGGCCAGTTTTCGGCGAGAGTCTGCCGTCGGTGCCGTTGACAGAAAGCGTGTTTGGGGTCTCCGCCAGCCCTGTGTCGCCCGGTCTTGCCTCTTTGGCCCATCTGGGAGCAGGCAGCGCCTCTTCCTCCGGAGAAAGACACATGCGGCGGGCGGCGGTGCAGGGCGGTCCGAGTGGGTGCGGGGGCGTTGCTGGCTTGGAGTTGGGTGTCGAAGAGGGCAAGTCCGCGGCCCGCTGGCTGGCCAGAACGTGCCGCGCCGCCAAGACTCTGCCGAGCGGCCGACCGGGACCGACTCCAGCACGCTCAATCATGTCTCCTCCCGGCAACCGGGGAATCGCCTCGTCTTCGTCGCAGAGCGCGCCGCTGCCATTGAGGGAATGGACTGCGCGCTCGGGGATTCGCCGCGATACGCCCGCCGCCATCTCCATCTCCATCATTGCCGCCATGCACTGCGCCCTCTGCAAGGCGCCTCGCGAGGACAGCCGGCAATTCTCCTCGGCGGAAATCGGCGTCCATCTCGAGCATCTGGCTCGCAATAGCGTCACGGCGGTGAACGACAAGAACTTCGACATGTACGACAAGGCCTGGTCGTATTTAGCAAGCACGCTCGTCATCGAATTTGCTCATCCGACGTACCGAGAGCCACGGCGAATGGCGCGGAAGGAGTATCTGGAGTTGCTGCAGTTGGAAACGGACCGCTGGCCGCAGTACCGCGCTACCATTCTGGATCAGTCGACCACCGTGAACGATGCCAACGACGAGGCCATTGTTTTCGAGAATGCCGTTGTTGAGGGTGCGCCTCCAGGCGTCGCCACACAGCTACTGATAGTGCTGGACTTCAAGCTACGACGGGCTCCGAGGTTGGGTGAAGAGCCGTGGCGATGCGTGAGCCTGCGCTCTGCCATTGGAATATAGTGCTTGGCGGTCTGGGATGTATCTGGACGACCTCGACCACCAATGTCAAGGCGGAAATCGCCGCCAGCGTTACCTCGATTGACCATCGGCAAGACGACCGAGGGCTCTTGGCATATTGAGGTACTGCGGTGATCTCCGTCGCATTCCAATTGCTCGGCATGACGACAGATACCATGATCAAGGTTGGGTTGGCGTCTCCATGAAGTGAATCCCTCTGGCCGACAGCTGGACCAGACCGGCCAGATGCTCGCACTATGCTGTGCAAACCAGAAGTTCGCTATCCCCCCAGACGGCTTGGCTTCCCAACAGCAGTTTTCATGGCTTCGTGCAGGCGTTGCGCAAAGCAAAGCCACCGGCGTTATGGGGCGTATATGGAGTTGAACCCTTGCAGCGCTTCATCAAAGATGGCGTTTTCTTTCTGAACTTTGCCGTAATTACCCAGATCGAACGATGCTTGGGCTGTGAGAGGTGCTGCAACGCGATTGCGAAGAATGCCACTTCCATCGAACTACGGCTACAGATTATTGAGGATGAAGATCTGCGCCTTCTGCAGCCTCCACATCTCAGGACATCAGTGGCGCCAGCGCCATCCCGTCTCGCATATGTGGTAAGGCTTGTCCTACGCAAGCAGCCAGTGCGACTGCTGAAGCTCAGCCTCCCATAGAGCGAGCTTCCACATCGGGACTATACCGAAGATATATCAGGGTCTCGTTTCCCACAAATGCCAGTACCTCTCACATCTTCTAACTACATGCAGCGTCTGCTCATTTCCCCACAGTTTGAACGCCTCGCGCATATGATCTGCGGTGCCAAGTGCGATCAGCGCCACTTTCCCTCGCCAAGTGCACCCTGTGCGACCGCTCACCTTCTCCTCAGAGGTCATGGTCGCTGGACTTCCATCACCGGCGATGCTGAACGTACACCAGAATGTACAACTGGGCATGACAACCCGGCGTCGATGGCGTTCTCTACATCGAACGGCGAATCCCACGGTGGAGGCTCTGTCAACCTCTAGGCATAGGTCATATGCCTTCTTCAAGAATCACCCGAATTGCGAAAGGAGCGCCTGACAGTAACCTCACGGCAATTCGAGCGTTCTCACAGAACGATCGGCACTACACGTTGCTCTATACTGTCTTGGTCTCATGGCCGCCGAGCAATAGGGTTGCAGAGAATTGTCATTTGAGATTCCTACAGGCTACAGCCACGGCAAATCGTTGTGCTTTTTCGCCATCACGATGGGTCGTCGTGACTAGCAACGCCCTTTATTCTAATCCCTAATCAACGCCATCGGAGAAGTGCGCTGTAGCGTCTGCTGCCGCTGCCATCATTGCCGGTGGCAAAAACAGCATCTCTATATAAGTATACACTTCAACACACGCCCACCAAAGAGTATCCCTCGTCCATCTTCACTTCGCTCCTATTCTACTGTCGATCGGCAACCATGGTTCACTCTCGCAAGGCTTTGCTCGCGGCTCTGCCAATGGCAGCTGCCTACCCATGGGCTATGGAGGCTTCCTCTAAAATGCAGAAGCGACAAGATGTCGAACCACCTGCACGAGAGCCACTCTTCTTGTCTGGACGATCCAACACCAGCCCTCTCGGCTCACCAGTCTTCAATGCTGAGGAGCAATTTGTCGATGTCGGTCCTGGTTCTGGTCACGAATTCCAGTCACCTGCCCAAGGTGATATCCGAGGACAATGCCCTGGCTTGAACGCTGCCTCGAACCACGCCTTCCTTCCTCGATCAGGAATTGTGAGCATCGCTGATACCATCACTGGTCTCGGCGAAGCATACGGCATGTCTCCAGATCTTTCCCTGTTCCTGGCAGTCCTGTCCGTGGCTATTGCAGGTGATCCTGTAGCTGGCACGTGGTCCATTGGTGGCGAGTACCAGCCTACCGTCCCACTTCTCACTGGTAAGTGGAATGTCGTGACTTGCAAATTCACTAGCTTCTAACATTATGCAGGCCGTGCTACTGGTATTGCCGGTACTCACAATCAATACGAGTCTGACGCTTCCATCGTCCGTGGTGATGCCTACCTCAATGGCGGTTTCGTCGGCGCCTTCCAGATGCGCAGTTGGGAGAACTTCTACGCCATGGGCGAGGAATATACTCTGGACATGGCTGCTGCCCAGTCTGACTACGTCACACGCTGGTCTATCCTGAACAACCCATACTACTTCTCCGCACCATTCGCTGGTCTCGTGGCTCCGTGAGTACAATCAAATATATCCTGCCCTTGATCAAGGACTAACATCGCCTTTAGTGCCGCCCACGACTTCGTCATCAACTTCATGAGCAACCGCTCCGAGGAGAATCCAGGCGGTGTCCTGACTCGTGACGTCTTGAAGCAGTTCTTCGGTGTCACTGGTGAGCCAGGCTCATTCGTCCACAACGTCGGCCAGGAGCGCATCCCAGAAAATTGGTACCGCCGCTCTTCTACCGTGCAGTACAACATCCCCGAGGTCGTCACAGACGTCTTCGTGAACAACGCTATGTACCCGGGTATCGTCCGCTTCGGAGGTAACACTGGCACAACCGATTCCTTCGCTGGTGTCGACATCACCGACTTGACTGGCGGCGCCCTCAACGCTCAATCACTTCTCGAGGGTAACAACGGTGCATGCTTCTTCTTGCAAGCCTCTCAGCAAGCCATCCCCGACGCTCTCGACCCAGCTCTCGGTGCTATCGGCTCTGTCGCCAACTGGGCTGCTCAACAACTCGGACCAATCGCCGACAAGCTTGCCTGCCCACAACTCGTCGACTTCGAGAGTTCTTTGTTCGATCAATTCCCAGGGGCCAGCTACAAGGCTGAGGGTCAGTCCGGCAAGAACGGTGGCTTCCTTGGTGGCCTCCTCGGCTAAGAGGTTGAGCAATACCTTATGAGTTTGACGAGTAACATGATTCTACCCAAAATGAAGGCAGTACTTGTATCATAGTAGCGCACTGCGCGCGTAGAACTTGATCTTGCAAATAGTGAATGATCAAAATGATTCAACATTGATAGCATTACTTCCCTTGCCTTACTTCGCTTGCTCTATCTGAAATGCTATGTTGACCAAAGAGAGGAAGAGGGTGTTCACCTCGCTATCACTACCAATGAGTGATCCGAATACTGTCAGAAATAAAACCCTCAATACAGTCCCGCCGACTATGTGGTGATAGTGCCCGGACCAGGAACCCCAGCACTGCTCATCAAAACAAGCTTCGACTCCCAGAAGAGCTTCACAATAATTGCACATGGCACGCAGAGAGGAACATCACTCCTGTCCACGAGCTATACGATGACAATTGACATGTACAAACTGCGGCCGTCGCATCAAAAGCCACTTCGTCCACTTCACTCCTTCTCATTGTAAATGTCAGCATCAACACGAAGCCTCAAGCACTCCTCGCCCTCCACCTCATCGACATCGATCCTGTCCTCCCCCGTCAAACCCTCCACTCTCGAAGACGCAATTTCTAGCTTCCCGTCTCCACAGCTGCGCAAGCTCTTGATACATCTCATCCGTATTAGCAACGAAAATCACAAAATCGCCACCGAACGCCTCCTTACGCCGCTTTCTGTCGTTGCAGGAACGAAGCGAAAACGATGGGAGACGTGTAGATACTGCGATAGGGATTTCGACGTGACTGTGACTTCGATTGGGGAGTGTAGGAGACATCCAGGTAGGGGTATTGCACAATTCTTCAAAGAGGCGTTCAAGGCTGAGACAGCATGTGTTTGTAGGGACGAAAGAACCCGATCACCGCTACGACTTTTGGGCAGATTTGAATGTCGAATTTGATGAAGATTTGGTGTTGAGTGAGCAGCATGTGAGAGATTCGGAGTTCGAAGATGGGTTCATGTGGTCTTGTTGTGAGCAGCCACTGAACGCGAAAGGTTGTGTGGTATGTGAGCATGAGGCAGACACGAACAAGACATCTTTGAAGATGAAGTTGCAAGACGTGGCGAGTTCACCGAAGAAGAAGAAAAGGACGAAAAGAGTTGACAGTGTGGTAGCTGATGTATGATGGTTAATTGATGAAGCTGGCACATCACCATACATCTGAGGCTTGATGCTGTCCCCGGCAGTGTTCTTCCCTCCTGACGCAGATTCTATCGCTTCTTTCAGATTCTATCGCTTCCTTCCTTGCAAAACTGGAATGCAGTGTCAATGCCTCGCTCGCTTGAACGCTTCAGTCGATAATTATTGAGATATTCCCGAACCGCTTCACTTTTTGTCCAGAGCAAGAATCAACTCACTCGCCCGCTCAGCAACAGCCACAATCCCGAACATCGGATTCGTGGTGAAAGCCTCAGTAATAGATGAGTCCACGACATGCAGGTTCTCCATGCCTTTGACTTTCGTATTCTGATCGACACAGGTACCAATCTTGCAGCTTCCACTCCAGTGGTTGACATAGCCTTTGGTGTACTTCGAGGGAGAGGTAATGTATTTCAAAATCTCGTCCTTCGATGAGGTGGCAGGGAGATTGAGAGATGTTAGGCCGCTTGCTGGGAGAGCCTGAAAAATCTTGTGGATGACAGTTGCAACAGCGTCAGCGTCAGCCGGATTGCTGAAGAGGAAGTCTGATGCCACGCCTGGGAGTCCTTTCTCGTTGAGTACGAGTCTGCTCTTGGACTTGGCCCCGGATGTGGCATAGACGTTGAGGGTGATTGTGTCATTGCCGGTGTAGTCAAAAGATCCTGCAACGTTCACGGTACCTTGCACAGCGATGCTGGAGCCATCTGCCTGCTTCACCCTGTCCCAAAGGAGACCGGTCGGGCCACCGCTCGAGTACGGGCCACTGCGGGAGTTGAGGTACAGATTCTTGTCGGAAGCGATTGGTGAGTTGTAGTTGAAATTGTACGACTCGACGCTCGGGCCGGAGAGGACGATAAATGTGTTCGGGTTGTCATAGAGGTTGTCGCCAACTGCGGTGTTGTTGATCCATGCTGTGGGCTTCATATCGAGCAGCTTGTTCTGGGTCAAGTTGGTCAATGAAGCTGGGTCTCCAATACCGGACATCATGAGAAGCTGAGGGCTGAAGAATGACCCGCCGCTCAAGATGATACGCCCATTCTTGGAGAGATGGTAGGTGGTAGGCTGTCCATTCTCCGTCGCCTCGACGGCGGTCGCCTTTCCACCGTTTCGCTGCACGCGTTTGACCTGGACACCAGATTTCAGTGAGAAGTTTGGCCTTGCAAGTGCGGATGTCAGGTATGTCTTCACGGGTCCGCTTCGCTGACCACGTTCATAAGCGTAATTGGTTCGTCCGAACACACCGTCCTTCTCATTTGGCTTGCCATTAACTGCGACATTCTTGAGTCCAGCGCCATTGACCAGCCACTTCCGACTTGCGTCATAACCAGACTCCATGTATCGTTTACCATCAGCAGAAGGTGTGTTGGTGTAAGGCTGCTTGGCCTTGACCTTCTCGATCGCGCTCTTCATGTCCTTCGACTTCCATTGCTCAGGGTAGTAAGTATCGAAGTCTGATGCCGGCGGGTGGATGAACAGTCCTGCATTGATAGCGCTCGAGCCCCCAATGGTACAACCTCCAAATCTACCATTCTGCTTGTCGCCGCACAGTAGCTTCGAGTCGCCGCTGAAGATGGAGCTGTATAGACCTGGGACATCCACGCGGGAGAGTTCTGTGTTCGACAACCATTCCGGTCGCTCCCTTCCACCAGTGCTGTAGTAGGAACCTCCGCCCTGCTCGAGGAGAAGTGTCCGCTTGCCGGCTTCGCTCATGCGATCCGCTGTAACGATTCCTCCTAGGCCAGCGCCGACGATAATGACATCCCATTCGGCATTTTGTCGAGACTCGAGGCTCTCTTCAACCGGTCTCGCGGAAGAGATGTCGAGTAGCACGGCCAAAGCAATGAGAGCTCTTGAAGTGAAAGGCATTGTGATGAGGAGCAAGGGTATGACTGACGAAGTTGACTCCAGGAGCCGGGGCAACAGCAGGTCTTGTACTTCATCGTCAGATGCTTGAAATCTCGCTAGTGAACCAGCCAAGGTCCTCAAGTGAAGCAATGTCGAAGCATACGATGGCCACCGGACGGACTGGCCTAGTTAGCGCAGATTCCCGCCACGCTAAAGGTGGAGCTGAGCAGCTATTAATACCTACTTTATGCGTACTTACACATACTTTTCGTGTTCATCAGCACCACCTACATCATCGTCGGTACTACGGGCGCAACTATTAGAATATTTTGGTCCTGCTTCTAGCGGATCTGACCGACGTTGCATTCGAGAAATTTTCGAACCGCACTCCACACTCACATAGAGTTTGCGATGAAGCAATTGGCGTCTTACTCGTACCGCAAGGTTGGCCGAGCACGGGCTTAACCCAGTCCAGAACAGGCCGCACCAGGACCTGGAGCGTCAGAGATCGCACGAATCCTGTCTTACTGCTCATGTTGCTGGGTTTGTCCTTGCACCGCATTCAGCCTTCAATTAAGCTGACTGCCGCAGCCCTAGGGCTCTTGAAATCGGGCCGCGCATGCAGCCTTGCTGCATACATCCATCTCCGTGCCAGTCCTGTGGAGGCCTTAACATTCGCGTTCGTAAGCTATTGGTGACTCCGCATTCCAAGCTTCTGACCGTCTTGAGAAGCTTCGGGCATTGAGAGCGTGACGTTCCGCAGACTCGCTACTTGTGTTTCAATATGAATCGGGCACGCCTCTGGATATGGAAAGAATGTTCATGGCAGGTGAAGTGATGATGAAACGAAGTAACACCAAAGCAATGTTCCTCGTTGCCAAGAAAGGAGGCCTCGGCAGGAGCGGACCGCACTACGTCGACTACACGTCGCGCCATCGTCTTCCTCGATAACGTAACATACATGATAAGACGAAAGGATTCAATCTGCGCAAGAAGAACGAGCAGAGCTCATCTGTCAATCAGGCGCATTACCGGGATGCCGATGGGTCGCGGCCAACGGAGAAACCAATCCTAAAGCTGTAAATCCACCGCGCTGCATCTTCACGATCCTTATCCAGAGCAGCGCCATTGTGCAACTAAGCACGGAGATGGCGTCAGAACGCTCTCCACTCCTACAGCAAAACGGAGCTTCAATCGAAGAGAATGACCAAGATGACGGTCTTGCCAAAAGCCATTCGAACAGGATATCGAATTCAAGCCAAATCATGCCTGCTGCGATAGCAAGACTATGGGGTCCTCCCAGCACCGAACGCTCCCTTCTGATCAAGCTCGATTTCACTCTCCTCTTATACTTTTCCATAATTTGGTTCCTCTTCGGAATCAATAGATCCAGCTACAGCACAGCCTACATCAGCGGCATGAAAGAAGACCTAAATTTCCAGGTAAGCAGAAAACGAACCGGGTTCATGAACAACCAAGAACCAAACCTTCTGACCTTCTTATAACTCTAATATAGGGCAAAGACTACAATTACATGACAACAATCTACCTCGTAACCTACGCGATCTTCCAAATTCCCTCCACCTCTCTCCTCACAATCATCAAGCCGCGCTACGTCTTCGTGGCTGCAAACACAATATGGAGCGTCTTGACTCTCGTCACCTTCCGCGTGGAGAAAGTCTGGCAAGTTTTCGTCCTCAACGCCTTCGAAGGGGCTTTTTCGGCAATCGCATACGTCGGAGCGCATTTCATTTATGGATCCTGGTATAAGCAATCGGAACTCGGTGCGAGGGCCGCGGTGTTCTGTGGATTTGGAAATTTGGGGCAGATGGCGGGAGGGTGGATTCAAGCGGGGTTGATCAAGTCGTTGGAAGGGAGAGAAGGAGAGGGTCTGCCGGCTTGGAGGTTGATTTTCGTGGTGGTTGCTGCCATGACGATTCCCTTTGCGGTCTTTGGATGGTTTGCGATTCCGGACCTGCCGGAACACAAGGTAGCGAGGTATCTAACGGAGGAGGAAAAGAGCCTTGCGGCGAAGAGGCTAGGCGAGGTGGGAAAGACGCAGTGGGACTGGAGTGTGCTGAGGAGAGTGCTGCTGAGCTGGCAATTCTACCTGTTGCCACTGGTCTTCATGCTCTACTCACTCGTGGTGCAGGCGATTGGCAACAATGTCATACCGCTGTGGATGAAGAGCCGTGGCTACTCATTGGTGCAGCAGAACAACTACCCGACCATCGTACACGCAACGGGCATCGTCGCAACGTTCGCATACTGTCACATCAGCGACAAACTTCGCTCTCGGTGGCAATGCTCGCTGGCGATCGGCTTCACTTTCATCATCTCCAGCGCAATTCTGGTCTCCAACCCATCGTCCGACGGCGTATATTTCTTCGCCTTCTACCTCCTCGGAACCACATACGCTCCACAAGCCCTCTGGTACAGTTGGATGGCCGATCTCACAGGACATGACCTTCAGCTCCGAGCAATCACGACTGGTTTCATGAACAGTTTCGATTTCGCCTTCGTCACCTGGTGGCCTCTGATCTTCTTCCCAGTGACCGACGCACCAAACTACCAAAAAGGCTACATTGCGAGCTTGGTGACCGGTTGCCTGACAATCCCAGTCATCTGCACGATCGCGAAACTCGAGAAACGCGGTCGCGCGGAAGGGACGATCGGACGAGGGTTTGCTGAAGAAGACCAAGGATACGAATCTCCAGACCACGAACCATGGGAACAAACGCCGTGGACGACCGCGTCAGGCTCGCATGTGCCGAACGGTACACGACGAACCGCAGAGCACATTGGGCAAAAGGGAACGATTGCTACTGTCACACCCGCCACTGCGATGACTTAAAACAAGAAATAAGAAACAAGGATATAGTAAAAAATCAGAGATAGAAGCTCCGCAGCGCATACAGTACATACATGTCAAGTTTTCTCCGTGTCCGACAGTCAGTCCCCTACATGAAAGCTTGCCTCAGCGTGGAGTTATGCTACAACAATGCGCCAGCCAAACAACCCTACTGGAACAGAGAAAGGCTCCCTAGCTGACACAATTAACCATACCGAGAAAAGTGCCATGCGCATGCATCCAGGATGCTTCTACCTACCACGATGCAGCATCTCTTTCTCCGGAACAAGACAATAAGACTTCCTGCTCCCATGCCTGACACGCCAACTGAGACATGAATACATCTCTCCCTTGCCAATAACTTCAGAGCCACATTAAAAAAAGAAAAAAAGAATGTCCTCAGAAATTTAGTCCGCCACCCATTGACCTCAAGGGAGAATTAAGCGGGTCTGATAAGATCTGAAGTGTTGAAACTGCCCGCCCGAACCACCAAAAGCCGTAGCCAAAGGGATTCGATGCGAAGCCATTATTCTGCGCTTGATAAAGTGACCTCACTGCCGTGGATGATCTTCTGAAAGAGGGCAGTGGGCGTGTAATCTGTTCTGCAGCGCGGTTGTGTGTATATGTATACATGTTGTGGATGAGAGAGAGGGGGGGGATTAGGAAAGTGGTGAGAGAAAGAAAAGGGACATTGGATAATGACACCGACATACCTTGATCGCGTATTGCGAAATGAGAATCGTTCAATCGAATCGGAGAGAAGGCGCAGTTCAAATGCTTCCATCGAGCATCGGTTTGATCAGATTTGGGAATGTGCTGTACATTGGGAGAGGCCCGCAAAATCGGACCCGCAGAAGAAAGACAGAAACAGCTCTCGCAGAGAGTTGCGCATGCGAATATTGTACAGCGAGATCCTTTGTTGTTTTATTGCCGATCGATCAATTAATGTCTTCGCCCGTTGCCATTAACTTGTACAGCTTGTGCTTCCAGTGCCGCACGATGCGCAGGGGCCATCATCGAGCGCTGCTCGGCCTCGGTAACTCGATGGATCTGTCCATTCGGCTTCACAACTTCCGTTTGCGGTGGAGGCGGCGGCGGAGGTCCGTATACTCGCGTGTGCTCGTCCATTGGTTCTTCTTCCGTGTCGTCGTCGTATTCGCCTTCGTCGTCGTCGTACTCCTCATCATCTTCATACTCGCTCTCCGTTTCACCTTCTAGCCCATCATCGAAATCGTCCGCACCTTGCGCCGCATGAGCCTGTTGGGCCATTTGCTGTGCGTTGCCGTATCCACCACTCTGCATTGCCCGACAAAGCTTCTTAAGCTTTTCGTTCTCGCGAGTCAGGCGGTCGATCGTCTGCTGGGATTGGGAGCGCTCCTCGGCCATTTGGAAAATGTTCTTATTCGTGGCTTCCTGCTTTCGCGTGAGGTTGAGATTCTCCTTTTCCAGACGCTTAGTCTTTTTCGACATCTCCTCCATTTCTTTTCGAAAGGTGAGAAAGAGGTCGTTGGAATTGTTCAAGGTATCTTCTACCTGCTTTGGGGTCAGTCAGTTACCAGGCAACGACGAAAACTGTCCTCAGCGAGTCATGTAGCAGCGAAGCTAGACACTGCAAAGGGGGAGCGAAAACGCACTTTTGCGTGTTGATGCTGGTAGAAGTCTTGACATACCTGCTTGAACTTCTCCACGTAGACGTTCAATTGGCCTCGCAGTTCATTTTCCGTCTGGCTGAAGGTGCTCACTTGGCGGGTTAGTTGATGACTTTTGCTCAATTCGCTCTCTTGCGCCTTCTTCAGCTGGTCGTGCCGCGCTATTTGATACTGCACTTCCAATTCCTTCACCCGTAGTAACGACTGGAAGTGCAGCTCCCGGAGCTCGTATTGATGTAGAAAGGACGTGAATTTCTCCCGAAACAACTTATCCTGTTCCAATTCGGCGGTCTGCCGCTCGGGGGAGCGTTTTTGAGATACCACCTCATCCACATCATTGACCATGTTTTCCAATTTTTGATGCAGTTCTTCGTTTCGATTTGCCGCATTCTCTTTGAGCTCGCGATAGTCGTCCTTGAGCTTCTTGTTCTCGCGTGTCAATTCGCGACTGAGCTTCTCCAGCTTCTCCTTCAGCCCTCTCTCCCTTGTTCGCTCTTTGCTGACCTCCTCCTTCTCCTTCTGCAGCTGATCCCCGCGCTTCTTCGCCTTTACGTGCTCCCTTTCAGTCCTCTTCATCTCGGCCAGGAGATCACTATACTTTTTCTGCAGAATATCCATCTTGCTATGATGAGGCTCCATGGTGTTGAGCAGTTGCGACAGGTCGCGGTTCGCCTTCTTCACCTCGGCCTCGATTTCAGCATTTTGGTGAGCATCCTCTGCAGTTGTGGATTCTAGCTGGGATATTTTGGACAACAGTGCGGCGTGTGCATCCGAAGGGTTTGTCGAGCTGACACTCCCCTTCTTCCCTTTATTCTTGGGCTTTGCTGGAGTGGGTGCCGCAGCAGGTGGCGGAGGAGGAGCGGCAGGCGATGCATCGGATGCAGGTGCATCGCGTGGAGAGTCGTAGGAGATAGAGGGGGAGGCCCGGTGGGAGGATTGCGCGGAGGGCTGGGCTTGGTGTTGCTGTTGGGCGACGGCATTCATGACCGATTCCTGATACTTGATAAAGCGTTCGCCTTTGGTGTATGTCTCGATCTGCTGGGCCTGGGAATTCCGGGCACCAGTCCTGGCAGCTTCGTACTTGTCGGTCTTCTTCTTTTGCGCGAGGATTTGCGCCGTGTGCAGGTTGCTAGCCATTCGCCGCCGGGGTGGTCGAGCGGCGGAGCGGCAGAGATTGCGTTTGGTCGGTAAGCTGCATCAGCGCCGCCTCAGCGCCGTGGTTCCGCTCCCAGTGCAATGGGTAGAGGGGGTCCTAGTGCATGGAGCGCGACGTGTCGATTCGCAGGGCACACGGCGGGGGTTCGATGTCAGGCGGGTATGTGCGTCGATGATGAGCGCGAGGAGTCGGAGCAGGGAGATGCTCGAAGCTGCTGCTGCCGCTGCGGAACGTGAAGCAGCGGACAAGGCGGCGGCGGCGATGGAGCTCGACGGCGCGATGGCGGGTAGGAGAGGGTGTCGCAGATTGCACGCAAGATCCGTTGCGCAACGTCGTTGTTCTACCCGTCCTGTCTGCAGTACGTGCAAAAGCAGCAGAGTCGTCGACGAGCACTCTCCCGCCGACGGCCCAATCACACGGACTTCGACCTGCAGATGCACAAACGGACGACTCTATCGCCTCCGTCATCCTCCACCAACACCACCACATCCTCTCCCTCATGTTGAGCACGTTGCGCAGCACCGCGCGATCGCCGCGCCTCGTTGCTCCATACCACCGCCTGCGACCGCACCGCGCCTACGCCTCCGTCACCGACCTGCAGCAGTATCCCAAGCCGGGAGACCGACTGCATGGCTTCACGCTCCAACGCGCTGAAAATGTGCCCGAGCTGGAGCTAGCGGCGCTGCACTTCACCCACGATAAGACGGGCGCCGACTACCTGCACATCGCACGAGACGACACCAACAATGTCTTTAGCATCGGCTTCAAGACCAATCCGCCCGACGCCACGGGTGTCCCGCACATTCTCGAACATGTCACTCTCTGCGGGTCGGAGAAGTACGTGCAACGCCGTGTCAAGAGATGAAACATCGTAGGCTGATAGAGTGGTAGGTATCCTGTTCGCGATCCCTTCTTCAAGATGCTTCCTCGTTCCCTGCAAAATTTCATGAATGCCATGACCAGTTCCAGCTACACCTACTACCCTTTTGCTACCACTAATAGACAGGATTACAAGAATTTAATGGGCGTATACCTGGACGCTACGTTGCATCCACTGCTGAAGAGAACAGACTTTCTACAGGAGGGTTGGAGAGTCGGACCAGAGAACCCGAAGGAGCCAGTCAAGGACAGCAAAGGGAGCGATCTCGTGTTCAAGGGTGTCGTGTACAACGAGATGAAGGGTCAGATGTCAGATGCGACGTACCTTTTCTACTCGCGATTCATGGAGCACATCATGCCGGCCATCAACAACAGCGGAGGAGATCCGCAAAAGATGACCGAGTTGACCTACGAGGGGTTGAAGACTTTCCACGAGGAGCACTACCATCCGAGCAACAGCAAGATCTTGACTTATGGAGACCAAAGCGTGGAAGAGCATTTGCAATATTTGGGAGAGCAATTGTCGCACTTCAACCAAAGAGCAGTGGACACCGACATCAAGGCGCCGATTGTCATCGAAAGTCCTCAGTCCGTCACTGTTAAGGGCCCTGTGGATCCTTTGACTCCCCCAGATGCGCAGTTCAAAACCTCCATTAGCTGGATAGCAAACGACAGGACCGATCAAACAGAGTCTTTCGGATTGCAAATCGCAACGAACCTGCTCATGGATGGCTACGGCTCGCCACTGTACCAGAACTTGATCGAATCTGGTCTCGGTACTGACTTCTCCATGAACACCGGATACATGCCACTGGGGCGCAAGTCCATCTTCTCGATTGGTCTCAACGGTGTTTCCGAGGAGAATCTGCCCAAGATCAAGGATGTCATCTATCAAACAATCGAAGAGAGCGTCGCCACAGGGCTGGAAAAGCAAAAGGTGGACGGCATCCTGCATCAGCTCGAACTTGGTCTCAAGCACAAGAAGGCAGCGTTCGGCATGGGCATCGTTTCTCGACTTAACCCAGGTTGGTTCAATGGGGTAGATCCATTCGAGTCACTGCAGTACAACAGACTGGTCGATGCTTTCAAGGCCAACTACGCCAAAGGAGGTTACCTGGAGGATCTGCTTCGGAGATATCTGCTCAACGACAGAACATTGTCATTTACGATGGAGCCAAGCACGACTTACTCTGCAGACATTGCCGCGGAGGAGGCATCACGGCTGCGGACGAAGATCAAGGAAGCCATCGAAAGCTACCCTAGTGAAGAGGAGGCGCACACGAAGCTGCGTGAGCGCGAACTGGACCTCATCAAGGAGCAAGACGCTGGACATACCGAATCTGTTGACTCTTTGCCATCCTTGAAAGTCTCCGATATTCCCCGCGTGGATAAGGAAATCACGTTCAAGGACAACACAGTCGACAACGATGTCAAAGTGCAATGGCACCAGGCTTCGACTAATGGGCTCACATACTTTCGCGCAATTGCCCTGCTGAAAGACTTGCCTGAGGACCTCCGCATGCTGGTGCCGCTCTTTTGTGACAGTCTCATGCGCATTGGCACGAAGACGAAGTCCATGGGTCAGCTTGAAGATGAGATGAAGCTGAAGACTGGTGGCATCAGCTTCGGTCATTTCTCCAGCACGTCGCCTGATGATATCGAGAAGGTCGAGGAAGGCTTCTCGATCGGCGGACGGGCTTTTGACTACAATGTTCCGGCCATGTACGAGTTGATCCAAACAATCTTGCTGGAAACCGACTTTGACTCGCCGGATGCGCACAAGATGATTCGTCAATTACTGCAAATGGGTGCAAGCGGAGCTGTCGACGGCATTGCTGCTAGCGGTCACATGTATGCCATGCGTTATGCGACAGCAGGTGTCTCTCCCGCGGGCAGGATTTCCGAGCAGATTGGCGGCATCACGCAGGTCAAGCTCATCACTAGCCTTGCGGCAGCGGAAGAGAATCCAGAAGCCATGACAGAGCTCATCAATAAGCTCAAGGCGATCCAATATCTAGCAGTGCAGAGCATCCGCGAGGGCGACCTTCGAGCAGCCCTGACATGCGGTACCGACGCTGCCTCGTCGAACGAGTCCGCATTGAACTCCTGGCTCGGCAACGTGCACAAGTCCGGCCTGTCCTCTCCCTCCACCACTGCTGCGACTCAAAGCCCCTTCTCCTCTTACCGCAACACCCTCTTCAACCTGCCCTACCAGGTCTCCTACTCCGCCCTCACTGTCCCCACTGGGCCTTACACCTCTCGCGCCACCGCTCCCATTGCCATTCTCTCTCAACTCCTCACACACCGCCACCTTCACGCCGAAATTCGCGAGAAAGGCGGCGCATACGGCGGCGGGGCAACCTCATCTGGCCTCACTGGAACGTTCGGCATGTACTCCTATCGCGACCCCAATCCAGATAACACTCTCTCCATCTACCACTCTGCATTATCCTGGGCAGCCGAACAAACCTGGACGGAGCGTGACATGCAAGAAGCCAAACTGTCCGTCTTCCAAAAGCTCGATGCACCAACCAGTGTTTCGCAAGAAGGCATGACGAGGTTCTTGAATGGTATTACATATGAAATGAAACAGCAGAGACGTGAATGGTTGTTGGATGTCACACCGCAGGATGTGAAAACTGCGGCGGAGAATTTGGGTGAGCAGATTGAGAAGGGAGCGAGTGTGGCTGTTTTGGGGAATAAGGAGGGAAAGAAGTTTCTCAGTCAAAGTGGAGTGGAGTGGAAGGTCGAAGAGTTGGGGATGAGGGGACGGGAGGAGATTGCGGATCCGGCCATGGAAGGTGAGGGGACGAAGGATGGGATGGCTGCTGTTGCGGCTTCATGAGAAGATGAAGGCAGAAGAGGGGAGGAGGATGACAGAAATGCACGTGTGTACGATGGTTTGGTTCCCCGCTTTTCGAAAAAGGTGTGAATAGATTGTGTAGATGTACGTATACAGGAACGATTACGATGATATTCGAATTTGCTATGTTAGAAACATCATACATAATCAGCGAGAGTAGCTCTCTATCACGCATTTCAGGATGGGACAACGGCACAAACGATCGATGCTGACTAATCTTTGACTCCCCTGTGCCTTCCACCGTCCACTGTGGGACTGTGCCAAGGCAAACATCAGCTAGCGCGAAGAATCTATGCAAGGGTATCGATTGGATGTCTTGCTGCTCCAACAGAAACATAAGCCTTGCACTGGCAAACTGGTCATCATTCGGATATATCGCCCAGACAGAACGCATCCAAAGCGACGTCTAGCGAGTTTTCTCCAGCATCCTTAGTAGGCCATCTTCAAAGCCACAATTGGCTGCCAGACAGTTCTCATGCGTTCAAATTTCTATATGGTACATCATCGTACTGGCATCTACTTCCCACCCCAACCCCCTTTCCCTCCAAACCCACTGCTCTCCTCCGCATTCCCCTTTCCTTTCCCCTTCCGATCAACTTTACTCTGCGCAGCCTCGTGCCTCCTCAGCTCATCCGGCAACCTCGAGATCGAACTCTTACTAATCATCTGTTTCAAATCATACAACACATCATGATCCTCTCCACCCAAAAATGTAATCGCAGTACCCGTCTTGCCCGCTCGTCCCGTACGTCCAACTCTGTGCGTGTAACTTTCGATATTCGTCGCCATATTGAAGTTGACCACGAGAGAGACGTCGGGCACGTCGATACCTCTTCCTGCGAGATCGGTAGCAACGAGGATTTCTGTTTGGCCGTCGCGGAGGGATTTGAGGGCTGCTTCTCTTTGGTCCTGGGTTTTGGAGCCGTGGAGTGTGACGCATGTGTAGCCCATCTTTTGGATGTCTCGGGCGACGTTGTCGCAATTGCGTTTCACGTTGACGAAGACGATGATTGGTGGAGCGAACTCGTTGCTGTGGAGGATGTCTGCAAGGCGCTTTTTACGCTTGTCTTCGCCTTGGACGAATTCGACGCGTTGCTCCACAGAGTCGACAGCTTCGCCGACGTTGCCGATCGTGACTTGAGCCGGACGGCGGAGATATTTGCGCGCGATTCGCTCCACAGCTGCGGGCATTGTTGCTGTGTACATCATCGTCTGTCTGTATTTCGATAGGCCAACGTGTCTGGCCATTGCAGATGCATCTTCTGCTTCCTCGGTATCTGGCTTCTCATTCGAAACCGGCAGAGCATCGAGAATCTTATTCACTGGCTCTTCGAATCCGAGATCGATCATGCGATCAGCTTCGTCCATGATGATATAACAGCATTGCGACAGCACGAGAACACGGCGCTCGATACAGTCAACCAGACGTCCGGGCGTGGCAATGATAATTTCAGCTCCGTCTCGCATGTTGTAGCTCTGCTCCTCGATCGAATGCCCACCAACAAGCGAGACACACGTGAATCCAAGAGGCGTAGCAAATTTTTTGGCCTCAATCTCGATTTGTTGTGCAAGTTCACGCGTGGGAGCCAGAATGATAGCGTAGGGTCCATCGTTCTTGGTCATCTCATCCAATGCTGGAAGTTCCGAGATGTAGGTAAGCAAAGGTAACAAGAAAGCTGCGGTCTTGCCGGAGCCTGTAACAGCGACACCGATAAGATCTCTCGATTGCATGGCGATGGGTATCGCCGCTCTCTGAATAGGTGAAGGGTCTTTGTAACCGACCTGGTCCACAATATCGAGAAGGCGTTTCGGTAAGCCTGATTCGCTCCAATTCCTCATAGGATTTGGGATAGAGCCTCCCTTGGTTGAAATATTGAAATCTTCCTTGAAGATACGCCAGTCTCGTTCGCGCATATGTTCGAGCTTCTTCTCGCTCCAGTGTTTGTCGATGCCATTTCGACCTCCTTCCTCACGTTTCCTCCGCTCCATTTCCAATATTTCGGCGGCCCGTTGCTTTCCGGCCTCTGGATCACGCTCCGCGATCGCCAGAGCGTATGCACGAGCCTGTGCATCAGTAGCATCATCGGCAAACCCGCCTAACCTTCCCCGCCCGAAGAAGTTGTTCTCTGTTCGTGTAGCGTAGATGGGATTGTAGTCAGGAGAGGTATCCTCTTCTGCGTTCCATTCGAAATTGAACTTCTTCTCGGTGGTCCGCTTTCGCTTCTTCGATGCCGAAAAGGTTGATGTGTTGGTGTCTGCTCCCATGTATCGCTGTTTGTTCAGTTCTGCCACTTTGGTGGTCTCATCAATTTCCCTCTTAACAGATTTGTCCTTGCCTTTCGAGACTGCTACATCCTTAGGAGGCGGAGGCGGCTTGACATCGTAGCCTTTGTTGGCCAAATCAACACTGGACCGCATCGACGCTGGACCTCTCGACGCATTGCCTCTAGGTCCTGTAGGCACGTTCGCAATTTCGCGAGAGGCATCTGGTTTGGAGCTTCCGTTGTTGGGGTTTGCAAGAGCTGCTTCGCGAGCCTCTTTCGCTCTCGCTAACCGCTCTCTTTCCTTCTTCGATAGGAACTTTGGCTTCGCGGCGGCTGCATCCTGTGCTTTCTTACGAGCAAGCAACTCTTCCACACTCAACGGCTGTGCATTTGCGATCTTCTGCTTCTTCACAGGCGCGACAACTGCGCTTGCGCCATTTGCTGCCGCAGCTCCCACACTTTCCTCGGACGCAGGCGGCGGCGGTGGCGGAGGTGGCAGCGGATCGCTAGGCGGAGGTGGTGGAGGAGGCAAGTCACTCGGCGGTGGCGGTGGCACGTCAACGTCCATAGCTCCACGAGTTTGCGACAGCGCGCGACTTTGTTCAGTCGATATACCACTCTCAGTGTCGCGATGTCTTCGAGCTCCAAAGCAACCATTCCTGCATGACTCGCGTGCTGGAGACGCACCGGGGCAGAAATGCGCCGAGACACCGACGACGGCGCTTGTGAAAGTGTTCAGGAGTCGATACGAGACGATGGGAGCAGCCGCACTCCTGCTGCTCTCCACCGCGATGCACTCGCAGCGATACGCGCTCGTGTCGTGTCGTCAGACTGCTCTGAGACACGAACACTGACACTGCGCCAGGCATTGGCAATCGGCACTGATGTTCCGGAGGGCCTGGAACCGCTCGGCTGTTCGACGCCGCGCCAGTCTGACGCTCTTTTTCTGGCGACACGCGTGCCACATTGGGCAAGCACCGTGATGCTGGCTCCACTCGCTCACCCCATAGACGAGCGGCAAGCGGAAAGCAACATCAGATCGCGCGCCTACGACGGCCGCGAGGCTCCAAGGAGACTCCCCTCAAGAAGGCTCCTCCCTCCCTCGCCATCGCGAACATGTCGTATTTCCTTCGCTTCCTCGCGCCCCCTCTCTCGCCACTGTCGCCTCCATTTCGAGCTAACGTCTATTTCCTCCCTCTGTGCCTCATTCCTGCCGAAGCCGCGTCGCCTGCCGATTCGAGACGCTCTCTGGCCGCGTGGACCGAATTCAAGACCAGCCTGAACGGGACCTCAGCCGCGTGTCCACCTCAGATAAGACTCTGCAGCTTCGAGCACAACCGTCTACCTGTGAGCGGGACTGCCTGTGGAAGCAACAGATCATGGTCTGCTCCCAGATACTCCAGGTAGCCCTTCTAGCATCTGCAGCTCTGTGCCATGCAGGAGCACTACCAGCTTCGATACCGGAAAATCCGAGTGCAAAGAACGATGCAACCGGGACACGCGATGTACCTCAGGTGAACACAAGCGAGAACGAACAATTGCGGATCCCGTCCATGGATGAGCACGTTCCTGTTCGATATGAGGACTTGGCTCCTGCAGAGCCGATGGTGACTTCCATTCCCGTTCTTGAGCTCGACGAAAACGCACTCCGGCCTGTCGTTCATGTGTAAGTTCGAAAGCGCTGTCATTTGCAAGGGAGTGCTCCCTGCTCATCAAAAAATAGCACGAGTTTCAGCACCGAAGTACGAAAGCGAGAGGCAGCGCCTACAGATGCAGCAGCCTTGGATCCATGATGGTCGGCGCGCAACTTCCAACGATGTTTGCGACATGTACGATATGTTTCCCAACAGATTCATAAGCTTCTCCGAGCCGCCATGAACGCCGAATGTACCTTCCAAGCCTTACGCGATCAGCCATTGTTAGGAGACCCCCGAGCGAGAGAGAGAGAGAGACAGAGAGAGCGCCCACCCACGCACCAAGGCATGAACGACAAAATTGAGAGATGGGCATTTTGGAATCCAAAACGACGCTTCCTGGGCGCGACGAAGAAGAAAGGGATGTCGCTGTCGAATGCCGCAACTACTACCAACGTAGTCCGTGAAAATCGCAGCAAGGGCAAGTGCGCAACCATTATTGAAACGCAGAACCGTGATAGCTCCGACTCACAACATTACTTTGCCTCAAGCACACTCAGCATCAGAGGTGGCCGCCTTGTCTGGATTGCGAGCAAGATATTTCGCAACACGAATACGATCCGCCCATTACAGGCCCGGCGACCAAAGGGCCGATCTCAAAAGACCAAAGGCGGGCATCGATACTGATCAACTCTAATGTATCTTCGGGTCCGCTTCTGATCTTCAATGTTGTGCAGTGCTCCTGCATCCTCATCTTAGGCGGGACCGCCGCAGTCTGATGATCAAGTCTGCGGTTTTGCAAGGCATTCAGCATCTGTATTGAGTTCGGCCCGATGCAGAGCGCATCAAGCAGGAGGCTCACAAGATTGCCGTAATGGCCTTCTTCCGCCACTATGATGGACGCCAATTCCCAGGCTGTCATTGAGTAGTCTGGTCTGATGAGGCACTGAGACTTACCACGGGTGGATATCAGTGAGAGAAGGCCATAGATGCGGTCGCGAGGATCAGAACAGTGATGACATGAGAAGATCTTGAAGAGAGGTTCTCTCGTAAGGCCTCACAGCGTAGGACATGGTCATCCTGAACATCAGCTCTTGCTTGGAATATGGCTTGAGTTCCGCACGCCCCGAAGTCCGTCGATGGTCGTCCAATTCCCTAGCTTTGATGTGTGAGCTGAATTCTTCGATCTCCATAATGCTCTCAATCGTGTCTATTGAGGTCATGGTATTTCCAGCGATGACCAGAGCATTGTTGTTGTTCAGCTCTTGCACGGTCCAAAGTCTGCCCCAATAGACGCGTCCCACCAGAGCGTCCCACATGCCGGCGGATCGTCCGAAATTGTCGTATAGTGTGGCAAAATAAGCGGACTCGGTGTCCCATTGCTCACCAAGTCTTGGTTCCTCCTGTGAATTGTCGAGCCAGCGAGAAGGGTGACGACGGTCCTCCAGTGTACAATACCACCACTGAACCTCCTCTCGCCAATATCGCATCTCGATCAAGAGCCAATCCAGACCAAACACGTGTCCAATGCAAGCTACGACCTCCGCGGACTGCTTGTAAACATTGGCCATGAGTGCTACTTGTGAGCTCTTCTCGCTTGTGTTGTCTGGCTCAATGCAAACAGAGCCGATCCACTCCCAAGCATCAGGAAAGTGTCGTCTGACTTGCTGCAGAACATCAAAGCAGCTCTGCCGCACAACCATGTTCTTGCGGTTTACGATCACGACACTCTCGTCTGGGTCTCCCCATGTGTAGGAGACGGCGAAGTACTCGTAATGGACTGCCTCCTTCTTCGAGCGGCGTTTGATTCGTAGCTTTTGTCGTCGCCTGGACCGTTGATACTTTGCGGTGGGACCTGTTGCGATAGGTTCTGTTGCGTCTTCAAGCTTATGATATGACAGCTGCAAGACCAGATCATCTTCGTTCCACCCATACACAAATTGCAGCAGGCGAATCTCCTCAGTGGCATCCTGTAGAGGTGTGTGCTTGAAGCTCGAAGTCGATGATGCCATCCTCAGATGTACTGTCTTTCGTGTCCTGGTCGCTGGCCACGAGGCAGGACCGCTGCGCAAGCGAGTGTTCTATCGATAGCACGTGTGTCACCTGCCGAAAGAGCATCTAAGCTCCTTGTGTAGTTAAGTTTTTGCGAGCAGGTCTGGCACACAGCTGCAAAGAGACTGTAAAAGCCAGTATGAGAGAAAGTAGTAACGGTTCTCATCATCTACTGTCTACCCACGGGACAGCACTAACGTCCAAACATTATCAGCATTGGGCAAGTATATACAAAGAACCTCTAAAAGCGCGATGCTGGCAGCTCGATCGGGCTCTCTCGCACTTGTGTACGCCTGCCGTACCAAGCACTGCGACGCCCCATCTCAACTGGCTTCTCTTCCGTCTTAAGCTCATATGGCACCGTCTGAGACCCCAACATTTCTTGCAAAGGAACATGGCTGTTCATCATAGGACGCCTATCATCGTACCATTGTTGGTCATAACCCGGTAACTCGCCCTGACGATGGCGGGAGAAGGTCTCTATCGTCGACACTTTGCGGTTTGCTTTCCGCCTTCTGATTATCAGGAACGCAATGAGACCGAATACGGCTACTACACCTATTGCACCTCCCACTGCGATGCCTGCGATGGCGCCAGTCGACAATGTGCGATCATCCTTTCTGTTATGTTCATGTCATCGCACAGTGGGTTTGTCGCATTGTATATCCAGGTATCGTTCAGGTAGGTGTGGATGGCTAGCGAGATGTTCTGTGCCAGTGTGCCAACAAGGAGCGGGACGCCTCGTCTATAATGATCGTTCGAGAGCGCAACATTTGTGATTGGGAGTGTAAGGGCTGGAGGGCCACAGGTGCAGTGTGCATGCTCGATGAAAATGAGCCCAAGCAGGAGAGCTCTAAACATTCTGCAGCGATGATCCCAGTCATGCCAGAGGGAAAGAGCGACAACTAGAGTACCAGTCTCTGTTGAGGGGGAGGGAGTGTGTTGGAGACATGCAACCTACCACAATCTTGAGCGCTTCCGACGTCAAACAGTCAGTCCTCGGTATGTATGCGCCGCAATGCTGCAGGGCTGCATGGTGCCTGAGCCATTTCGTCGTTCTTTAGCGAGTCACCAGCCGCTACTGCAGTCAGCACCTGGCGGGTCAAGCAACGCCATGCAGTTGTCCTGGCGCTAAAATACCAACATTCTCTGCGCCGCACGCTTGCATCGCGACGACTCATTGACCGGTCACCTGTGTCTGGAGGCTTGCACAGCGCGTTGCGGCTACGCGTCGGCCGAGGTGGTGAGATGCGTGTGTCTGGCATCCCGGGGAAAGGGGCCCTGTTGTGGTCCAAGCCGCCATCGTACTCAAATAAAGATCGCGTTTTCGTCGAGTGCTGTTGTGTCAAGGAACTCCGAAGGCGACGTTCGGCCTGTGCCACTTTAAGCGCCGGCTGCTTTGCCGACGGTTCGCGCCAAGCCGAGCAGGGATCTTCTGAGCCAATAGCATAAATGAAAACAGCAGTGGACTCTCAACGGCGACTGCACGCGGCGGGTCGCCGCAGACACCTCATCCTGTCGCATTCATGCTCGTTCAGAAGCAGTCTGCAAGTCGGTCCAAGGCCCTAATAATGTCGCATCTTGTCTTCCGGTCGAAAGTATTGACAACAGCCTGACAAGGCGTTTCAAAGACACTACGATGCTCCTGAAACCTTGGTCTCGAATCTGGACTGTGGCCCTAGCTGCCTGTATATTCTTCGCAGCCGTGTACACCTGGACTGGAGGAGAAGTCCTCGAAAGCTTGCGAGCTGGGCCGTCCGTGACTGGCCCAGGCCCAACAAACAACACCTTAGGATTTGGTGCAATCTACGTTTTGACAGAAGACCTATCGACATGGCGCGTGCAAGGCTTGCGGGAGGCGGCGAGATTGGTCGGCCTTCGACTTTCGATATCAGCTCAGAAACCTCCTTCAGATGAAGAGGTACGAGCTCAAGTTGGCAGCGAGCCTGCGGCAGGACATGGCCACTCTCGCGCTCTCTTTAATCACCTGGCTCTCCTCGACACAATCGCTCAAGCACCTTATGAGACAGTCCTCGTCCTCGAGGACGATGCAGACTTCGGACTCGATATACGAACGCAAATGGAACTCATCTCAAAAGCCTTTTGGGATCGCGCAGGCGGGACTCCAGAATCCCGAGACCCAGAACAGGAAGCCCTACACCCATATCGCGATCACGAATGGGACATTTTCTGGCCTGGTCACTTCGGCATGTCCTTCGTGGATGGCACGGAAATCTACAAATACCACGATCCTTATGCTCTTCCTTGGAATCGTCTCAAAACACAATTCAACAACTACTACGAACAAATGGCCGCATCCAACCCCCCAGAACCTCGACAACTCATCTTCAACGTAGCACCGCTCTCAACCTACGCATACGCAATCACAAAGTCTCACGCTGCACGTCTTGTACAGAAGATCAGACACGACAAAGCCGACAGTTTCGATACAGCACTGCATATCGACTGCGTTGGCAAAGCACATCGCTGCGTCGCTCCTGTCCCGCAGCTTTTCCATCATCACCGCGTGACGGGCGGGAAAGTGTCGAGTGGCAAAGAGGCGTCCGCAAGCAGCGACGTCGTTGTGCAGGACATGGCGTGGTATCGCACGAAGCATAAGTATACGTATAATATTGAGTGGAGTGCGCGGTGTAATGCGATCGGAGCTGGGGAGAAAGTGGGAAAGAGGTGGCAGTGCTTACCGGGGCAGGGTGATGGGGAGATCTGAGAATAGAGTATTCACGCCAGCGTAAATTGTCGCATCGGGACAACTTTTCGTCCACGCTCAAAATTAACGACTTTCTTGGCCTACTGAGCGCCTGCTCGCACTTTGCATCATCTATCATGCAACATCGGTTCTATCACAGGACAGCGTTTCCAATGCATTGTCATACTGTACTATACACTTCATCACCCTCACCCCACATCCAACCCCCCTTCTACTTCTGCTTCTTCCCCTCCCCTTTCGCCTTCTCCGCCCGTTTCTCATCCCTCTTCGCATCCATCAAAGCCATCTCCTCCTGCTCCTTCCTGTGCGCATACCACTGCCCCGCCTGCAACACGAGCACCCCCACCAAAACCAGCGCCAAAATCGTATTGCTAGCCGCCATAACCCTCAAACTATCTTCTCGGCCAATATACTCCCCCTCTCGATTCTCCAACGCCTTATCCACAATCGTCTCTCCGGCCTCATGATCCAACGATTTGGTACCGTAAGCCCCCGCTGTCACAGTTCGCAATCCTTTCACGATATTTGCGATGTAGACTGTGATGCCGCACATGTAGAGGACCAAAGAAGCGCCATCGAAGAGGAGGTTTGCTTCGGTGGGTTTGAAGAGTTTGATGAGGAATCCGAGGAGGCCGGTGCCGATTACGATGTGGAGGATGCGCGAGATGAGGGGTGGGGAGGCGTGGATAAATTTTAGGTGGTTTTCCTGGAGGAGGAAGAAGGCGGTGCGGGGATTTATGTCGGTTTCGAGGACGGGGGGTGTGGACCAGAGGACGTTGTAGTCGTAGGGGAAGTAAGCGAAGAGGACGCCGAGGAAGAAGCAGGTTGCTGTGGTGCTGTTAGTTGGCAAAATGGTGCATTGTGGAGGCTGGCAACTTACGGCCGATGATGAGGAAGGTGGCGAACGGAGCGGTGCCTGCGGAGGGCATGGTGGGCGACGTTTGCGACAGCGTTGTTGTGCGTGGGCGCGAACGTGTCTCCAGCTGGAGAGATGCGGGAGGCAGCTGTTTGCTGTCGACGTTGCGCGAAAGCCAAGCTCAGCGCAATGCCGAAAGCCAATTTGTCAGTCGCGGGACCCTTTCACATGCACAAGCACAACTCTACTGGGGTGACACAGACTATGCATGTCTTGAAGCGTAACTTGCGTATGTTCTAGATCGCGATATTCACATCGAATCAGTGGGACGAGGTAATGCCGTGCGGCGCTGAGCGATAAGCGCGATAGCGAGGATTGATATTTGTCAATTTGAGCGGCATAGCATTCATTGATGCCGAATTCGCACCACAAGGCCATTCTAGACACATCCTCGAAGACTATGGAGCTGCGCGATCAAGGTATGTGATCTTGCATGTCCCCCCTGTGAATCAAAGGAAATGCTCAGATGCTGCCCTGCCTCATCATTGTTGAGGCTAAGGACGGCCTGGATTCATCCCCTTCCTCGAAGTAAATTCCAGAATGTAGCCAGATCACCATGATCAGTAGCTATCGGGATACAGAGGCGACTGTTGTATACTCGGCCAAGAGAATCTAGCCAGGGAACGCGGGCAGTAAACAACCGAAGTCTAGCATTAAAGCACGCTCCCAGAACTCATGCTTCTTGTGGTGCATTTTCTTGGGTGAGGTCGTCCGAATGAGGTCGGAACATGAGTGCGGGTCACGTTGTACTCCAAGCGACTCGCGACTCATCGCCGGTAATTGGTCTCTGGGAAGCTGGACGGGGTGTCTTCTTGTCGCGCAAATCGTGCAGAGATCCTCATCTCGTTCTGCGCGATCGTGTCCAAGCCACTCTCGGTCAATACTTCCCTCACTTCGCTCCCTCCTCAGCACCCTTCTTCTCCCTCGCCTCGAACAACTTCCCAGCATTCTCCTGTCCACCCATAATCCATTTCTCCAGCGTATCATCCAGCATAGCCAACTGCTCCTTCTCCGCCGCATTCTTCTTCATCAACGCATCCTTCCTCTTCTCCAATTCCAATCTCTTAGCTTCCAATTCCTTTCTCGCGGCATGTTCGTCTTCTATCCGCACAACAGTAAGATCGTGATCTGTTGATTCGTGGTACTGAGGATGTTCGGCGAGGAAGTCTTCTACGGGAATCATGCCGAGCTGTTCGTATTTGTGACTGTTAAACCAAAGTCAGCCTCGCTCTCCAAGGCACTCGATGAGTTTCTCTATTGTCTTACTTATACTCCTCGCACCCGCGAATCTCCCCTCGAAGATGTCGTTGCTCATAGTACAGATTCTGTAACTGGAGATGTAGCTCATCAATTTCCTGCCGCGCTTCGTTCGTCTCTTGTTTCGTGCTTCGGACACTGAGGATCGCTTTACGGTTCAAGCCTCGGAGGATGGCGAGTCGACTGCTGAGTACTTTCTGCTCTGAGAGCAATTTGGGTTCTTCGTATGCGGACGCGCCGTTTTGCTCGATGAAGTCGAGAAGGTCATTGCATTGCTTGCGCGCTTCTTTCGCGGCGTCAAGGACAGAGACGAGAACAGGGTCGGTGATGATTTCAGTGGCGGCCATGGCGAAGTCGAAGTGGGAGTGTTGATAGATGGTATCGGTAGTGATTGGATCTGAGGAGCGCGTGTATGCGATGTTGCAAGGGTCAGCTTCAGGTCCGCCGCTAAACTAAGACCCACTAACTCTGCACTTGTCTTGAGACTTCACTCCTGCTCTCTTGTGAACCAGACAGATTGGAGTTCCCATGCCCACAGACTGCATCAGGTCCGACATACGCGAAGATGCAGCCACGATCCGAGCCTAGTGCTGCTTATACTGTTGAACGTTCAGGAAAGCTCGATCCGGACGTTGAAGCCAAACCACACCGAAGCCCGAATACCCAGACGCTCCAAGTCTTTCAGCTCGCAATGGAGAGCCTTGCCGTCTCGGGCCGGACCAAGCTCAAATACACATAGCCTAGAGGATGTAATAGAACCGGGGAGCTGGAGCAGCGTTCCCAACAGTGCAAGCGCCCCTGTCATTTCCAGCCGACATACCCTTTGCACCATTCCAGGCTTGATCCCAATCATTGGCCTGCCTCACGACAACATCACGATATTACTTGCGCTCGGTAGAATGGCTTTGGTGTCCTCAAGGACTGATAGGACATGGAGCAGATCACTTCCAGTAATCTGCATGTCCTTAAATTTGGCTAAGTGGTATCTAGTAGCTCATCATTTAGTGCTTTTTCAGTCTGGGTCACAATCCAAGAAGGCATCCAACATGTTTCAATTACAGAAGAAAGAGCCCGATCCCCTACTCTCCCCCATCCCCATTCCCATCCCCATCCCCATCCTCATTCCCTAATAATCCGGACAATTAAACCCATTAACCATCGGAGGAGGAAACCACTCCCCAAGCACGCGATTCAACGGCTTCCCATCGAACTCAACTCGATTAAAGCTGACGTGGATCTGTCCACAATCGGTCTCGTCACATTTGTAACCACTGACGCCACCGATACCACGGACTGGCTGCTCGAGTGCGGCGCATGTCGTCTCGTTATAAGGAACTCCGATGAGGGCATCGTAGGATACCCAGAAGACACCGTATTTCTTAGCTTTGCAGGACTGTTCGTTGAGGAGGACGCAGTCGGAGTGGGAAAACTTGGAACGTGGGGAGGTGGAGGAGCTCGGGGCCAGCGAGGTAGAGTTGAGGCCGTGGATGGCTGCTGCTTGTGTCGAGGAGGAGAGCCCAAGGAGGGCGAGGAGGATTGTGCGGGGGAGCATTTTGGTGTTGTTGCTTGCGTGTCGTGGCGATGTTGGTTGTTCTCTTTCGCGCGTGTTTTGATCTTGGCACTTGAGGCACGCTTTGTTGGGGGAGCGAGTAGTATATAACAGTCTAGCTGGCAGGCCGCAGAAGAAACTTCACGCTTGTAAGGCCACTGAAAGTGAGTTCTTGCGCAAGTTAATTTTTGAGGACTTCTAGCAAGATTCACTGACATCAGCAGATGAAGAGTGTGATTGGGCGCACAGGCGATTGAATGGACACAAAGTTTGTATGCGGCAGTTTGTGTACTGGTGGAAGAGAAAACAACGGAATTGTCTTGTTGAAGAAAGAAATGCATCAATGGCTATGATTCACTCGCACCGGCAGATGGAGGGTGAGACTGAGGTGGTACGTGAGTGAATGGTTCCACGTCGGTGTGTGTTGATCTGCCCCGTGTTTAAAGAGAGGACAGTGAAATTGTCTTCTTTCATTAAGTTGCATAGAAAAGCATTTCAGAAGACCAGCTACTTAAGCAAGGCGTTACCGGAATTGTGGAGCGATTTACGGAGGTGTCTTGCTGTTCATCTGCGATTTTGCGCGACTTAGTAAAGACTGATAATGATGAGTCAAGCGCAGTGTTGGATTCAACCCATGCCTACAGCTGTGGCCCGAGCAAAAGATAGCTGACGTGGAGAGCCCATGGAGACGGTGAGCAGTTCACAGATATACACTGTCAGTATAAAAATCACAGTTTCGCCTTGCCAGCTGCCCTCGCCTCCTCTTCCTGGTACTTGACCTTCAGCATACGCCTCAGGATCTTCCCACTCACACTCTTTGGGATCTCGTTTGTGAACTTGATACCACCCCGCAACTTCTTATGATTAGCCACCTTCGCGTTGAGCCAGTCCACAATCTCCTTCTCCACAGCAGGACTCGCAACAATGCCTTGCTTCAGCACCACGTACGCTACTGGTACTTCCGTTGCCTGTTCCTCTTTGAACACACCCAGCACAGCAACATCGTCGATTTTCTCGTGTGCGACCAGATAACCTTCGAGTTCGGCAGGAGGGACCTGAAACCCTTTGTATTTGATCAACTCCTTGACTCGGTCTGTGATGTAGAAGTTGCCGTTCTGGTCTTGGTACCCTACGTCTCCAGTCTTGAAGTATCCGTCTTCTGTGAGGGCATTCTTCGTTCCTTCGACATTATTGAGATAGCCCTTGAAGACGTTTGGTCCGGATAACCACAGTTCTCCAACCTCTCCTTGGGGCACTTCTTTCTCCTCTGGAGACATGTACTTCGCAGTCATATTAGGTAGTAATGTGCCTACGCTACCCATGGCGCTCTGCCAACTATCCCAGGGTTGTGTGTGAGTTGTGGGCGAAGTTTCTGAAAGACCGTATCCTTGCTTGATGGGAACACCGATCCGCTTGTAGGTGGCGTCTACCAGCTCCCGTGTAAGAGGTGCAGCACCACTGTTCATCATTCGCAGAGAAGAGAGATCGTACTTATCGACGATAGGATGCTTCGTGAGTAACAGGACCACGGGCGGAACCACGTAGGACATTGTGATCTTGTGGTCCTGCACGATACGACACCAGGCTTCGATGTCGAATTTCGGCAGAACGACACACTTGAACCCTCGGTAGAAGCATTGGTGTATCAGACATGTGAGCCCGTAGATATGGAAGAATGGAAGGAAAGCGAGAATTGCATCTCCTTCTGGTCTTCCCTTGGCAGGTTTCCAAGACAAAGGCTGTTCTCCAGCTGTGACTTGAAGCGTATTGGCGACGATGTTACGATGAGACAGCATCACACCCTTTGGCAGTCCTGTTGTCCCACTGGAGTATACTAGGAATGCCAGGTCCTTGTCAGCGTCAACCTTGACTCGTCGATATCTCTGGGTTCCGGAAATGTTGCGAACACTGGAGAAGTGCTTGATCCTGCCTGGTGGGTCCTTTTCATCGCCTATCAGTGCAATCCGATCTTCGGATATGCCCACTTTCTTCGCAGCGGCTTTTGCCTGGTCTAGCTGAGCAAGTTGTGTGATCAGTCCTTTGGCTCCGCTGTCCTTGAGTTGATATGCTAGCTCGTCAACTGTGTAGCCTGGATTCGCCGGAGACACAATCGCCCCAGCCCAGTGAGCACCCCATGTTACTGCTGGTGTGTCTATGCAGTTCGGAGTGTACAGGGCCAAGACGTCGCCTTTCTGGAAATCCCACAAACCCTTCAGTCCCTTGCCAAAATCAATAGCGGTCTGCTTCGTTTGAGCATAGGTGTACGAGCGGGTAGTGGCTGGATCAACATAGATGACTAAGAAATCGTTAGGTATCATCGCTTATCTTGCCACTGGGTCGACGAACGGACCTTTCTCATCAGGAAAGTCGCGGTCTTTGCGTTCAAACAAAAAATCCCACAGGCCTACATCAGGTATGTCGATGTCGGGATATGTGGACTTGGAAGGCATTGTGCTGGTGATCTCTTGTCGATGAAGGACGGAGCAGGAAATGGCATCACCATTATTTCTGTGCAGGCGTCCGACCCACCATTGCACATATAGCCTGAGACGTTCAACTGTGTAATCGATGCCGCATGCCGAGGCACGCCCACTTTCGTGCCGTCCGGAGCCGGTCCGCTGGCATCTGTATCTCACTCCGATTTCTCAGCGAACACTCCGGAGAGTCGCAAACACTCGCTGGCATTCGTCGACATGCTGTAGAGGCGCTCGCAGTGGCCTGCCTGGCTGCATACCGCTTGTCTTCGTAGCTCAAAGCAGATCGGCCGAGCAGTTAGGAGGTATGGCAAGAAGCAACGGGCGAAGCCATTTTCGCCGAGAGCAACCGGCTTGCCGATCTGGTATAGCCGATCACGTGCTGCGATCCATCTCGAAGCTCTCCTGGTCTGCTCGATCGTCATCATGGACTGCCATCGTTGAATATGAATCCATCCACGTTGCTGTTCCGGCGTGCAGCTGCGCAATCGCAGACCCGCCTATGCCAACGGCGATGGGCCCAGGTCCACGATGTGCGATACTTCGCGCTCCATCCGCCTCTGAACGACAAAATCCAGGAACGATACCGTGATAAGCTGCGGCAAAAGGCGAAAGAGAGAGGCGTAGACGATGTTGAAGAGTTGAAGCAAGTCTACCAGGAACGCATCCAGAAATTGCGCAAAGAAAGCCTGGTACCCGGCATCAATGCACCACTATCCACTCAGGAACCTCCCACACCACAGAATACCGACTCCAGCATCCCATACCAGCCTCCACCTCCCCCGAAGCCTCTCGTCGATCCCGCGATCCAGAAAGTGCCGAAGAGCGACAGCCCTGTCAAAACACTAGCGTCCTTCATCGATGTCGAAAAGACTGCGAAGCTTCCACACAAAGAGATCGAGACAATATGGCGGTTACGGCATGTCCGAGATCCGCAGTCTCTGTGTGCGGTGATGGAGGCGGAAACATATAAGCGAATCGCGAAGACGGCAAAGAAGCACCCACAATTCATCCTCCCTCTTCCACGAGCGGAACAGGGTGCAGAAATACACTTCCTCCAATGGACCTTTCCCACCGAGACAACAGCAACTGTGCTCTTCACGCATCTTGCCGAGTTCAAGTTGCGAGGTGAATTCGCGCAACCCCACACTACGATCACACATCATTTAGATCTGCTTGATACGAACGGACTGGCTCTGCTAGAAGGTCGCGTGATGGAGAATAGAGGCATCAGTGTCGATGAGGGCAAATTCTTGCTGATGAATCTGCAGAAGTTCTACGGCTTCGAGGCTCACAGCGTGGTCGCGCAGGACAGCAAGGAGAAGAGAGGGAAACTGATGGAACAATTCAGCGGGGGAGATGAGACGTTCAACGTGGAAGAGCTCCTAGAGGAAGTTGAGAAGGTGCCGTGAAAGATTATGCTGCGAAGGAATAGAGATAGAGGGCCACGCGTCATGTGCCAGGTTGCCTGTTCGGGCGCGACGCGATGCGTTGCGACCACAAGATGAGTGTTAGACTCGGCGGAAAGTGAGTGTGGGGGTCTCGTGGCTTGTGAGGGAATATCGTGAAGGGCAGGGAATGAGCGTGACATAAACGCGAAGTGACGGGTGCCTGCTGCGTTGCGCTTGCAGCTTCATTCACTCGGTCTAGCGTCATGCAGCAATCCGGAATTCCAGCAAGGGTCATGCGGTATCCGTTTGCCGTCTTCGCTCGCAATTCCCTCTGCGGCATTTACAACTTCTCCTACAGCACATCTTCTTAGCTTAGTTTTCTTGCGCTCGGCGTCAAACACAGACCACGGATTTGGCCGTGATAGCAGCATCATGGCACCGCCCCATAGACCGAAACACGGTGGCTTGCGTGACGACCACCGTCACCATCCTTACCAAGCACGAAAGCGTCCAGGACACGAGACTAAAGAGGACCGCCACAGACACCAGATTACCAATCTGAACGACCTACAGAGGCGCAACAAGGACGAGCTTCAAAAAGCCGCGGACAAATCGAAGGCCGACGAGCGGGAAATCGAAAAGCTGCGTAAGCGAGCTGATGAGGACGACAAGGAGATACGCAGATTGCGTCACCAGCTTAGGAGTCGGACGTCTATCCTACCAGTGGAACGCAAAACAGAAATCGAGGTGGCGGCAAAATACCACTCCGCCACAGAAGAATATGCCAAGTTCCAGGAATCTCTCATCAATTTCGGAACCAAGGCCGTCCAGGAGCAGCGCCTTCGAGCCGAAGCCGCAGAGCAAGAGATCTTGCGGCTGGATGCATTGGGTGAGGAACTCGAGACTTCAAGAGCTATCCTTCAGGACCAAGTCGCGCATTTCGAGCTCGCCATGGTCACGTCCGCCGACGATTACACCAGAAGTGCGCTGGAAGCTCAAGCGCAGCGCTCCATCTACATGGTACAGGGTTACCAGAACGATGTCGCAAGAGAGAGAGGCACGGTGGAGAAGCTGAGAACAACGGTCGCTGAGCGCGACAAAGCCTTGCGAGAGTCCGAGCAGAAGTCGAAGGATCAGGCTCTCGAGCTCCAAGATGCCCAGACACAGCTCGCTACCCAGAAGCGGCGTGCAGAAAATGAACGAGAGGTCGCCGACGAGCAGGCAAGCTTGATCAAGCGTCTCAACGAGGAGAATGTGAGGCTGGCCAGAATGTCTTAGAATGACCACCAGAAGGCAGACTATTCTCCGGCGAGACGGAGGCACCCTAGCTCACGAGGTTGAGAAAAGCCCAAATTGTGCCTCGGAGCTTACTGAGAGACACTGCTGCAGGTACGACTCTCCTTGGATAGAGAGGGCGGTCTCTGCTTATCACTCTAGCCCTAGTACGGATTCATACCGTCGTGCATCGAAGGAGTGAGTACTACCTTGAACGGATACGATAGAATTCTTGCGGCTTATCGTCCTCTTTGTCGACCAATGTCGAACTCTTCATGGTCGGTGGGCAGATCAAGGCGTGACATCCACCCGTATCACCGACGAGCACGGACTGATCGTTGGGTCAGGCACTGACCCGCGCATGTCGAGCATGCGCCTATGGCAACATTGGCATGTGAAGATCTCGAAAATAAGTAGACGTCAGTTGAAAACTAATCGTGCACGTTCGGCTTACTTTTCTTTGCTCATTCATGCTCAAGTTTTCAGACCCTCGACTTCCACTCCACTTGCTTCAGCCCTTTCTGCTAACCTGACCTCGACACTCAACACTGACCTGCCACATTCATGAGCCAAACCCATAGGACCCCATCCATCGTCGCCCTCTCCTCTGGAGAATTATAGGCTTCCGAGCTCACGAGGCCGGTCGTCGCCCCAACTTTGCAATTCCCACCAAGCATCTTTTTCTCACAGAAGGCTAAAGGTTCTCTGCTGCTTCGCCTGGCAATCCGGAGCTTGAACACGAACCCGTCGTCAGAGGCCTCCCTCCATCGCTGCAAGCCCAGATCAAGACAAGTGAGCACAGGACTGTCAGTCTCTGCAGCTCACTTCAAACCACCTTCGGCGTAAGCCTTGCTGCTCGCTTCCGACTTCCACAACAACATCAACAACTTTCCGACAGCATGACCAAAACAACCCATCATCCCACTTCTCACGCATCCACGACTATGGAGCCAAACGTCGAACAACGTAGAGGTGTCACCGCTACTCCTGTTGCATCCTCCGCGGTCCATGGTTCGAGAGCCCGTTCGGTCCTCAGCATCTCTGATAGTGGTGGACAAGGCGAGCAGGACAGCTCTGCTGTGGCTGGTGGGAAAAAGCGCAATGATTCACAGGCAAAGTCTGCTACCGAGAACGAAGCTCATCCTCAACATGACAAGCAGCGAGGCACGAAGAGATCGGCGGAGGGCGAGGCGGGACCTGCTGTTGCGAAGAAGTCCAGAGGCAAAGAAGGCGATGAGGCGAGGACGATAGAGAAGGAGGTTAAGCAGCATCAGAAACAGCACGAGACGATCGACGAGCTCAAAGAAAAGGCGAATGGTATCATCCGCAGGAAGAAAGAAGAGATCGCAGAACTCAAAACCCAGTTGGCAGAAGCCAAGAAAGAAACTGAGTCCCTCGAGGCCAGTAGAGACAAGGAGAAGGCCGCTCGTATAGCACTGGAGCAAAAGCGGATTTCCAGAGAGGCCAACAAGAAGGCTAAGGCGGCAAGACATGAAGAATGGCAGAATCAAATCGCCAACGAGATCAGGTCCGAAGTACAACAGGACTATGAGACCAAGCTCAAAAACAGGGTCGCCTCTTTTGAAAAGCGTGTGACCTCGAAGCACGCCACTACCGAGAGAAATTTGTCGCGCAAGTTGCAGGACAAGTCGGAGAAGCTTGATGAGACAATCGATGAGCTGCGCGAACTCAAGGCCGCCTACAAAGACGAGGTCAAGGAGCTCAGGGCCGAGGCCAAGGAGAACGCCAAACAAGGCGGTCCAAAAGCGCAACAAAAATTCAAGGACTGTCAGGAGGACCTCAAAGCAAAGCAGAAAGAGCTTGATAGGGAGAAGTCCATTGTAGAGAACCTCAAGAAAAAACTCATCCATTCAAAAGCCGAGACCAACGCCGAGCAGACCCAAAAAGAGGACCTCGATAAGACCTACATCGAAGTGTGCAGTGAAAAGCGCAAACTTGAAGCCGAAATTCAGCAGTTGCAACAGAAATGTACACTTCAGGAACAAGACGCCAAGAACGACAAGAGGAGATACAAGCAGATCATGCAGCAGATGCAAGCAACATGCAAGCAGAAGATCGACGAGGCGGATAAGAAGTGGAAACTTCAAGCTGACAACTCTGCTCAAAATCAAGAGCGTGTTGTCGATGCCCAACGCCTAAATTTCCAACTCAACAATGCAAACGATCGGTTGTTGAGGCATGTGGGAGAGTATCAGAAGAGGATTCAAGGTCTTGAGGCAGAGAAGCGCAAGCAGGATTCGGAGGTTCAGAAGTTTAGGGAGAAGCTCGTGGAGTTGGATATCTCGCCTCTTGCTGTTTTGGGCTCGAATTCGGGTGCTGTACCCTCTCATGGTGCTGCTTCGATGGCTCTGAATCGAGGCAGTGGTGAGCAAGCAACGGGTGCCTCGATGGGGGAGAATGCGGAAAAGTAGGTTGGCGGAGATTTAAATTGGTCGAGAGGGTCGTGCTTCGATCACTTTGGATGTACGCGTGCTAAGGCAACGGATGGACAGATTGGGTAGAACGCGGAGAATCAGAGCGACGGAGAGCATTGTGGCGCCAGCTGGAGCTCCCTGGGAAATGTTTGAGATGGCACAAATGCGGATTGTAACAATTATCACAGGTTGAGCCCCATGTAGTCTACAATTCAACGGGCTCGTTCTCATCCAACCCCACAGCCACAAGGTTCTTCCTTCTCAAGTCGTCCTCCAAAGGATTGATCTCTTTCTGCAGCTTTGCGGCTACTCGATCTGCTTCGTGCCAAACCCTCAGCAAGTTCCTGCCCGCAATTTTTGCTGCATCCTTTGCGCTGACACCTTTGCTGGACAGAATATCAATGAGATCCGGGACTTTCGACACATCCTCTAAACCCCTCGGCGTACTCTCAATGCCATCGAAATCCGACCCCAGACCGACATGATCGTATCCGATTCGCTCTCCAATGTACATGACATGCCGCGCGACTTGCTCAATCGTATTGGTACTGTTGACGAATCCTGGCAATCCGTTTGTAGCTCCAACATTTTTGCAAGAGATGAAATCAGGATTGAAGTTTACCATGACCAAAGAATTACGCTTTTTTACCAGATCCAATATCTCATCCGGAACATTTCTCGGATGGGGACAAATCGAGTACGCACTCGAATGGCTGAAGATCGGCGGCGCAGCACTTCCTTCCCATTCAGAATTTCCGCCCAGAACATCTCGCATCGTGTCTTCCGAGACATGGCTAAGGTCGACGAGCATACCCAAACGATTCATCTCCTTGATCAAATCTCGACCATCAGCGCTTACACCACCCCAATATGGCTTAGCCCGCGCAAAAGTGCCATTCACAGAAACAGCAGCAGCGTCCGCGTAACGATTATGGCAATTCCACGTTATTGTAGCATATCGGACTCCAAGAGCATGGTATAGCCGTAAAGTCGCAAGACTATTCCCGATCTGATGCAAACCTTCAATCGCAAGTGGGGAGATCCATTTTCCTTGTTTGAAATTATTCTCAGCTTCTGCGGCGTTTCTGGGTAATGTGAAATATTTTGGATACTTCTCTGCGAGTCGATTGAAGAGATCGATTTGTTCGAGGGTGGCTTTGACGTATGGCGCGTAATTCGCGTCGCTGAAGTCGAAGCCGTCTTTTGGACAGGGGAGGAATGCGGACCAGAATGCTCCGCCTAGTTGACCGGTTGTGGCGCGTGGGATGTCGATTTCGCCGGGCAAGCCTCCGTTTTCGAAGAGGTTGGCGAAGTCGTTGGAGTAGATTTCGTTGGCTGGGATGTGTCAGTGGGCACGTTGTCTCAGAGGAGTATCAAATGGGCCTGAGACTCACCGTATTCAGCGCGGAGGCGTATCAACAGATCATTGTGCCCGTCTATGAGCGGGTTCTCGGAGAGAATCTTTCTTGCTCCAGTTAAGCGTGGGTGTGCAGGTCTACTTGTAAATGTTGGGAGGTATTGCCGCAATGTGTCGGGATCGAGTGCGAGATATCCTGTTTGAATTGAGCGCTGAAGGGTAACGAGCATAGCAGAATCCGATCACTTACCATATATCACTATGGCAAGAATGAGTATCAATTGAAGCAAAGTTTTGTTGTTAGATCTCGACTCTTCTACTACTCTCAGAACTTGCGGCGATGGCCCGTTGGTCTTCTTGTCCCGGAGTGCCATCATCGGACAATTGAGCAAGTCCTGATAGATGGAATTCTTCGCACGACGTCGTCGTACACGAAGATCGCATGAGGTGGGAAAGTACGTGATGCGGGATCTCCGGTCCGGTCTTGGCGCGAACCGCAACGGCAACATTGTCCTTTCCCTACTCTACATTCGGCACGAGACTTCATCAAATCCAACCGCACGACAAGACAAGATGGGGCTCTTCTCGCCATATACACTCATTCGAACGATTTCGCTGTTCCATATCACAGCGGCGTACTTCTTCCTCACAGCACCAAGCATTCTCGCAGACCAAAATGTAGTTTTCATTCTGGGCGAGTCCATGAGAATAGTACGTCCTTCACGAACGACATCACGATCACTGTATCTGAACAATGAATCCAGAACCATGCCGCGTCTCTCAACAAACCAAGCGAAGCTACCGCGTTTGTCGCAGTCTTGCTGGCGCTTCTTGGAGTCGCAGACATCACAGCAGCCAACATGAACGAGAACGCGGCTTTGGAGTATTGGTTGTCCAATGTCCCCGTCCGCTTGACCTTTCTCTTCGGCTTGACCGGATACGTATACCTCTTCAAAGAAGATGGCCTGTTCGGCTCCGGGTCAGCGGCCAAAGTAGGCATCGGCGAGCCTCTCCAAAACAGCTTGGTGTTCACCTTCGGATTTTTCGAGATTGCAATGTGGTTTTGGGCAGGTGTTCAGATTTGAGACAGCTTTTGTCACGTCGAATGCTAATGGAGATTTAGATCTTTACCTGCCTGCGTGAGGAACGAGTCGCTGTTGCACGCAAACGTGCGGAAGAGCGCAAAGCACAAGAGGATCGTCTTCGAACGCTATAGCGCTTGAGGGCGACCCCCGAAAGTGAATGATGCCGCAGAGCAGACAACCATGTCTCCGCCTCCAAAGCCCTCTCACAGCCACTGTCGATCCAGATCATCAGTCTGGTCCGTCTTGCTGGTGCCAAGCCTTTGCGGTTCAGTTCATACCGCTTTAAGGGTTTCGGCCCAAGGTTGTTTTTGGCCAAGAGGCTGAGCCATCGACTGCAACGGAGCAATAAGTGCGCTTACGCCCTGCTCTTGACTGAGGTCATCAAAGTCATGGCTTTGGAACTTCGCGGCGGTGGGTTCGCCGCGCCACAATCGTGCATCGGCAAGTGCATGCGATGAAACGCTGACCGCAACCATGTAGAAGCGCCGGTGCGAAGTCCTCATACATGGCAGTCACATTTCACCTCGAGGTCGCTGAAGACGACTCCCTCTCTCGCTGGTCGTTTGCTGCACTCTCGCGGCGCTTGTACAAGGCAACATTGTGGAGTAGCCGCTAAATTAGGAACTCGCTAGACCGCATTCGTCGCCCCTGCCGCTTTGTCGCAGTTTTTGAGATTTGCTCAGCCCAAATCCTTCGAGCCACCACAACTCGGGTGAATCCTCTGTATGAATTTCAGCAAACCATAAAGACAAGCTTGGCCTGTCTGTTCCTGTCAAAAGGTAGGGCTTGCAATTTCTCATCAACTCGGAGTCATTCCCAACACAACAACACTTCCCTGCCGTCGCGGTTTGCGTTCACCAGGCAATCGGATAGCACACCACGCTATCTGGAATACGACCCAGCAGGTTGGAGCTACCAGTGCCAGGATACCCTACAAGAACGTCACAGAGATTTAGAATTATGGCCAGTCAGATGTGGCTCAAGCGTGTCCTGATTCCGTTTTGGATCGTTCAGCTCATCTTTGTCACCATCCTGCTCGTCCTCTTCACAATCTCTCTGGCCGTCGTTAGGGACTACCAGAAAGACTATGCGGACAGCTACGGTGTGGGCCGCATTAGCAAGCCAGCATACAGGGCCTTCAAGTAAAGTCTCACTTGGTACAAGATTTGCCGACGTGTCCAACCAGCACTAACAAGGGTCCCCTCATAGCGGAGTAGCGGCGGTGTACATTGCACTGTGCGCGTTGACCATCATTTTCGACCTCACCGAGATCATCTTGTTGGCGCGCAGACGTCTGAGCCCGACAGTCGTCGTCACGTTCAACTCGATCCTCACCTTGGTATGGGCGGTGGTCCTGATTCTGCAGATTGTGGGCACCGCCGCCGGGGCCCGGGCCAGTGCTCTGGGATTCATCTTCATCATCGTGGTGCTGTACGTGGAGGCCGAGTCTCTTTTTCTCACGATCGGTCAGCAGCGAGTGCTAACTTTTTGTAGCGCGACGGCCCTAGGCAAGCTAATATACTCGTGCGTTCGACCAATCCATTTCTCACCATCCGTCCGCTAACCTTTGCAGCTCCGTCATTTTGCATCGCTATCGCAAAGGGCAATTCGCTACACGTGGAACTTATAGCAGCCCGGCGAATGCGGAGGCAGGGGTCGAGTTCGATCCCACCCCCAGTGGGCCCGATACTGCATACAACCCAGTGCCAGCTCCGTTGAACCCGTTTCGGTAGGCTGTCTTGCGCTCTCCAGCTCGAAGCTGTGGCTGATCAGCTCCAATAGCGATGCATCCCGCGACCCTTCGCCCGCCGCAGTTATCCATCATCCCACGAGCGGCGCTGCAGCGGCGTACTACCACACAGCTCCGGCGCACGAGATGCAGCAGACGGTCGTGCGATAGCAGGTGGCATGATAGGTTGTGTTTGTACCTGTGCGGCAAATTCATAATGTACGGTATGGAGCCCGGTCCTGACAAGCAATATTGTTCGGCTACTGCCGGTATTGTGAGCACGCACTGTTGTATGCTAGAGTTTGGGATCCCCGTCAAGTCACTCCAGAGCACCAACACCTCCACGGTTATGGTTTCCGTGTCGACAGGGCGCCGAGCGGTGGTGGGCGGAGCGGTGCGTCTGATGCTGGCGCCGACCTGCTCCCGCTCGGCACCTGACGTTCGACATGTGAGATGTGATGCAGCTAGTTGCGAGACGAAACGGTGGACGAAACGTGGGTTTCGAGCTCACGTGCTCACATATCGAGGCCGAGTCAGTGAATACAACATGTCGGCGCGGATGTGATTTAGTGGTGAGATAGCACGTGGCACCGCGCGCGTCGCCCGATCGCGTCTCGCTTCGCTGCGGCGTCGTCCATCTCGCAGACAGCAACATCTTGGCAGCGGCGTCGCGATCGCGCAGCGCGGCGGAACGCCGATATGGTCATGGCCATTACTCGTCCACCATCCGGATGAGGCCGAGCACGAAGACAGAGATGCCCATCCGCACGTGTGCCCAAGGCCCGCGCTGATCATTTCCGCACGTGCAATCCTGCAGTCCCACGTCCACCCTGGATCCCTCGCGCACTCCAGGACATTTCTCGAAATACCCGCAACACCATGACTGCCCAAGGCGCCGACGGGCGGCGCGGTCGAGACGCAGCAGCGTCTGCACGCCCGGCGGACGTCGAGGCGCAGTCGCCGCCCCGCGCGCGCACCACCGCTCGGCGCTGAAACGAGCGTGGCATCTGCCTTTCGCCGCCCAGCGGCCGTGTGCTGCACTCGCTGCCACGCTGCGCTGGACGTCCCGAAGTCGATCTCAAGATCCCTGCCGCAGCGACGAGATACTGGAGCTCCCGGCGCGCGCACTACGTTTCGCCCTATGATCGATTCGTGGGCGGCCCGCTCTTTCTCGGCACTTGTCACCGTCCCCTTCGACCGTTGGCACGTCAAAAATGCACGCGCGTGATGTCAGTCCGCCGGCCGATGCCTGTCAATAGGAGATTCATCATCCCGTTCCTCGACGCCCGTCCACGAGCAGGGCGGCGCGTCGGCGGAGGCAGCGGCGGCAGCTCACTGCTACCCTTGCCCGAGCACCGTGGCCCGCTCCCTAGGCCGGCGACTAGTTGGGCCATGGGAGCACGGTTTGACATCTTTGGGCAAGCGCATGTGCCTGCGGCCATCATTGACGACGCCCGTCGCGGCCGGGGCATCCTGGAGCTGTGCTCGCTGTGAAGGCTTGCTTTGGGCAGGGACAGACAACCCGCGTCACAGCCTGCGCAGCGAAGATCCTAGCGTCGAGGTCAGAAGCCTTGTCTGTCCTCCTAGGGCAATGGTTCGATAGTAGCACGACCCAAGCCGCAATGGCTGTTCGCTGGTTGGCGCGTCTGCTTGCGCCTCACGTAAGAATGGCCCTTACCGTCACTCGTCCACAAATCTTTGAACAACAGTGATCTGCGAACACTAGCCTTCGACTCTGCGTCCCTCTGCGTCCTGCAGGCCCAGTCTGCTGCAAGCACATAATGACCTCCGGCGCACCTGAACCTACGACCACAGGCTACGCTCCCAACGAGTCAAGGAGGGCTGCGGCTTTGCCATCTCGAATTGAGGAGCCATTCGCACGACAGTACGTGGCACCGCGGTGCAGCATCCGCCGCTGCCAGCACCACCTCCTCCGACGCTCGATCTTTTCTGCTCTGATTCACTAACGCGGCACAGGCAGCGACTTCAGGACAGAGATCCGTGGGCTGCTTCGCGTCCAGCGCCAGCGCTCAGGTATGCCAACACACATCCAGGAGCCATTCCCACGACACACGCTCAGAACCTGAAAAGCTTTCCCCCACCTCCGGGCCTGCCTTCTGGGAATCGCACTGCGCCCGGCTACCCGCCCTTCAACTCGACCCAAGCACAACGCTGGGCCCGAGAGGAATGGTCGAGCCGGCCAGCTGGTCCATATCAAGAGATCCCACTTCTCTCTGGCTGGGCCACCTCTCCACTGTCGGGTCAATTTCAGACCTCACAAACACCAATGCCTCCCGGAAGTGATCGGAGTCCTCGATCTGGCTATGCCGCGTACGGGGGCGCTTGGCCAGGACCACCGCTCCGCCGTAGCTCTTCCGAGGAAGCGAGAAACAGTCCGCTGGTTGGTGCATTCTTTGGTGGAGACATGGTGACGAACACGATTAGCTTACAATCAAAGACTTTCCCCCAACGACGACCATCCAACAGAGACGAATTCGACGGCCCATCGCAGCTCCTCGACAAGCCCGAAGACAACGGCGTTGAGCCGAAAGAAGAGGATCTGCCACAGCTCCCGATCACGCTCTACGCGCAGGAACAAGACGAGATCCTCTCAAAAGTGAACGACAGACTTTCCCAGTGTGCATACGACTTTGTTGCAAAGTACCAGTTCCCCATCCCCATCGAACCCGACAAGCGACCAGTGCGAGTACCCGGCGACCGAGAATGGTCGGAGTGGGTGTACCTCCTCAAGCGACTCGCGACGAAGCGACGCATCCCAGCGAGAGTTCTCTACAACGGTCAGATTAAACAGCTAATTACAATCCTCGAGAACAGCTTGGAAATGAGACATGCGGCCAAGCATCAGTCTAGGCCGCTCAAGGACGACAGAAACATTCTCCAGCTCATCAGCTCGGGTCTGCAGGTCGCGAAAATTCTGAAAGATGCGCCCGCCATGCAGTACCTCGACAGTCTGTACATCCAGACAGAACGGCTGATTCAGAGCCGCAGAGCGCCTACGCCATCGCCGTTCAACTCGTCGATGTGAGTGTGCGCGCCATCATCATTCGGAACACAGACCGGGGTCGGATGCGAAATGGGTCTTGCCTTGCCCGTCGCTATCCTGAATAACATGATCATGGACAATCCGGCGCTGCGCTTTTCCGCAGCAGCAGTGAACAAGAAGAAGGCGTGTGTCAGAAATATGACCCGAGGCAATGGGAAGGCGCGCGTCACACGAGGTGAGACGACGACGCGTGCGTGAGAGAGGTGGATCATCAGTGCGTCGCCAACGCACGATCGATCGCTGTATAATGTGTATAACCAAGCCATGTTTATACTGCGTTTTTGAGAGACATTTTGACAGAGAGAAAGAAGAGAGAAAATCATCACACAACAAGCACAGCAAGCGGCGTTGGGGCGCGGATAGAAGCATGCAGGACAGACACAAGATGGATGGGAAATACCGGGAAGATACGGAGACGGAGATGGAGACGCGCGACAAAAAGGGCGGTCTTCAAGGATATCAGATCAGATCTTTTTTGGCACGCACAGTCTTTTTGGCACTACTCAATCTGCGCAAGACAGGCATAGGGTTCGACGGCAGCAGGGGTTTCAAGCAGTTACTTTTTGACGGGTGCAGCGGGTATGTTGCAGGCAAAGCAGGCAGCTAAGGCAGCCAAATTGTCACACAGGCAGGCATTCTTCGAAGCAAGCGTCGCAGCAGGAATGTTTCATCATGTAGAAAGCTACTACTACGCAATGTTGATTGTATTTCTGCTTTCTGCTGTTGACGACACGAATTACCGTTCCAGGAAGGCAGACGTTTGCTCCAAGCAGCACGGCACACTCCAACACTGATCGAAATGACTGAAATGGGAAGAGCAAGAGGGGATTATTGGTTGGAAAGAACGCAAATGGAGGGACCATCCACGTCTTGGAACTCAACTCTTGCAGGCATCGTACATGTAATTACATTTGTTTGTGAAATCGAAAAAGTTGCTAACTAAGGCGGAAATGCGCAATAACAATGACATCTGTCTCAACAAAGTCTCTTTGCACTCCTTGTAGAGATTGTATACTGCATATGTTTCCTCCATTTTTCTTTTACTCTCTGACAGACCGATACAGTAGGGTTATGGATCATGACTCGACTCCGCAAGGTCTTTGGAAGGTTGTTCCGGTACGGTACGCTGCGACACGGTCTTCTTTCCGATTGTCGGCTGATCTCGATGTCTTCTCTTTCTGTTCAGCGCGATGTTTCGTGCATGCACTGTTTCTGAATATGATGACCGATATCACGTGGGAGGAAAGGTGATTAGGGCTGGTGTTTGATAGAAGATTGGGCCGGTTCTGTCATCTCTTTTCTCCTCTCTTGCGTGCTTCACGGAGCCGCATGGATATTGGATGGCATAGCCGGTATGTGCGAATGGAGGTTTGTACAGCGCAGTACATCTCATTGAAGCTATCGCCAATGACTTGTCGTGTAGATGTAGCATCTCTTATTCGGCAGACTCGTTGGAGAGGGATATCCGGAAGTGGTAATTGCTAGTTACGCATGGCTTGTTTCGGGCTAGATCATCGTAGTGGACTCGAACGAGATCTGCAGATACCGCCATTGGTGCTGTCCTTGCTGTAAAACCAGCGAGTGGTCTGCAGTAAGTCTTTGCCATTGATCTTCGTACTTTGTACAGTGTACTGAGCTCCGACGGACAGCAACTACCGTGAAGAAGTCCCAATGCCGACTGTAGTTCAGCTTCCATGTCCCAAGGTCCATCTTTTCAAAAGTGCACAATAGCTCTCAGTGCCTACCTCCACTGCTCTTTGTCTCGTTGTGGTTCATAACAAAGGCGCGGTGGATATGCCGTCGCTTATGGGCTTGAGGCCCTTCCATCGATTTCCCGCCTTGCTGACACACAGCACGTTGGGGCATTTATGAATGTCTCAGTCGGTATTGTCGATGCGCGAGGCGGCAAAGGAACTGAGGTAGGGTATGCTCTATTGGCTCTGTCGGCTCGGCTTTCGATGGAGATCGTGAGAGACGGCAAAGGTGCGTTCAGCACCTGGACGGCGTGCTGTTGGTTGTCGTCCAACTCGAACGGGGTCGCTTCCGTTGAGCAGTGAGGAGATCGTTCGATACTGAGACGGACAGTGTTGGCGTAGTTGCAGGAGTGGCGAGAGAGGCAGTAGGGAGTCAAGCGTTCAGCTTTGAGATCACGAGCCGATGCAGTACTGATGAGTGAACACGATGCTGTCCGTCCAACATCTCCTGAGATGGTGAATGGCCTGTTCATGGTTGTTCTCCGGTCTAAAACGGGAATGTCTGAAGACATCCGAGCTACTGTTGTGAGCATAGTGGGAGGCAGTGGGCGGAGCCGCGACTGCTACTGCGCAAGCCGCCAGTGACAGCAACGAGGCTGGCAGGCAACTGAAGCAACACTCTCCCCTCCCCTCGACTTGACTCCCTCTCACAACAACAATGGAGCCACACCTCAACTTCCTCTGGACGCATCAACAACACCGCGCCGCCATTACCGCAGACCAGGAAAGAACCGCCATCGTGCTCCATAGGAGACAGAGGCTGCGTGAGGGCTTCCGCTTCGCACGCAGAGTTTGTGGACTCGTCGCTCTGGTGGTCTCGGGCAGCTGCCTGCGGGATATCAGACCTGACCTGGCTCTGACCGCCGATCTCCTGTGGTACAAGACCTTCTACGGCTTCTAGAGGGCACGCGGGTAAGTCATGAGCGTGGCAAGGCAGGCAGAGAAGGCGCGATGTGGGCGGTGACTGACCATAAAACTCCCTCCAGCATCCGACTTCTTCCTCTTCCTCTTCCTCGACATCGTCTTCCTTGCCAACACGGCCCCCTCTGCCTCACCGACCATCAACCTACATCATCCAGAGACAACACCAACATGAAGCTCCGCCTCCTTCTCGGCGGTCTCGCCGCCCAGGCTGCCGCTGATATGATCACCCTCGCGACTACCTTCACTGGCCTTGCACCACCCATCGACACCCCTTCCGCCACCAACAACAACTTCGCTGCTTTGGAGACCCCGCCAGGTCTCAAGTGCTTCGATGACAGAAAGCCATGGCCGTGCTACGGTGTCAGCCACGCCAACCTCAACATTGCCATCGATTGGTTCTGTAGCAATTTCTCGGCCATGACCTACAACCACGCACCGGACGCAGTGACGGGCACCTGGTGAGTCTCTTCAACGGAGCCTGCGACGATGTGAAAGCTGACACTTCCATGCAGGCAGTACGAACCCGACCTTCACTTCTTGGCATTCCAAACCAACGGGAACTCGCCGCCCATCGGGGAGCAGGGCAGCATCACTGTCTCCATCAGTGTCATTGGAGACGGGTGTGACCCACGCATTGTGGTCCCTGCGGATGCTTGTAGCGGCTACCTCCATATTCCCGTCAACTCTTGCGACACCGAAGGCTACGATGGCAAGCATGGCGGCTACATCGACGCCGGCTGTCTGCGCTACAGCATTCAGCCGAATCCAAAGTTCTGGCCCGAGTGTGGCTATTATCATTGCGTACGTTTCGCGTGTGCGGCCGCTGCTCCAGGAGAATTGAGCTGACGATTTCGCTAGCGAGATGGAGAAGGTGACCATCCGTCATCCGAATGCTGGGTCGACAGCAACCCAACTCCACCAATTCACACGCCCGCTGTCTGATTGTGCTACTGGGCACTCTTCGAAATCGGTTCGCACCTCCACCAATGACACACGCTTTCGACATGAACATCAAGAGACGGAAAGAACGACTGCGAGCAGACTTCAGAGGCATGATATGACCCACGCATAAAGAAATAGCGATGGAGACGACCAAAGCCATACTTGCTTCACTGCTTCTGCTGTGCCTTTCGTCATAGTTTGACCGGTGATGCATCCACGGCTATTGGACATCTGCTTGAGCCATCGTATACCAGCTCTGTTGCGATGATGACCATAGTACTGTCTAGACCATTGCGGACGCTAAATGTGGCCAGTATTGCAATGACACGTCGACATCTGAGGTCGAATTTGTTCGTGATGTGTCCTCCGAAGACTGGGATGAACCCTGCTGGCGACTGCCGGTGCTGTTGGCTTGAACTTTACGCAAGAACTCCAGTTCGGTGGTTACACTTTTGCTGATCATGACCAGCTGACCAGGATGCTGACGATAGTGTAGACGATCATTTCTTGAAGAAGTCGCAAGAGTGTTTGATCCTACAGCAAGGCATCCGTCTAGATCGTGATCGATGCATATTCGAAATTTGGAGCCATCTTGCAAGTCCGGCAGATATGGGCCTGCTAAACCATTTCCTGGGTCTTGGTCTGGTCGTGCTATATCTCTTTGCCTTGTTTTCAAGACGTCACGCCTGATGGACATTGCAAGCGCGCTTGCCGCAAGACTTCGGACCTTGACTGGAAGTGAGAATAAGTTGGCTTTGTGGCGTCTGCACGACATGCACGACTCATTCATACGTGAGGTCGTGCATACTCCTGCCAGAAGTATATCACAGCCGCTGGCGAGCTATCCGAGGAGACGATGTCAAGATTCATGAAGTCTTCTCCGAGCATCGCCGTTCCGTAGCAAAAAAGTTCTCTGCACGACATCCGAAGTCTGGAAAGTCACGTTCTTGCATGAAGTGCGAATGGCCTTTTGCCATGTCCGGTCCGGTGTCCGGCTGTGTGGAAGCTTTTGGTTTTGCCTCATTATTGTCCTTGCTCTTTACTGCCCAGGCAGTTCTCTTCTTTGGTACGGTTTCATTTTGCGGCGAGGCGAGTGGCTTCGCATCGGGTACGATACTTGGACGCCATCGGCGGGACAGACTGGATGCTGCTGGGTCGGGAGCCGGAAGAAGTGTTCGTTTGGCGAGGCTATGTTGATGACGGCTTGGGCAGGAAGGTTGTGGGCGCTGCGGCGGTGCCCAAAAGCTCGTCTTGGTCGCTTCGTGTGCTGCTGACTTTGCTTCACAGTTGTTTCTCGCATTGTCAGTGCTTTTTGAGGGACGGTGGGTGCTTCTGGAGGCTGCTGTCCGCGGGTTCTCGCAGCCCGATCAACCCTCCAGCGTGGCTGTCGACAGAGCTTCTAGACGAGATGGCAAATATGAGGCGGCTGGTGTAGTAGGGGTCAGGACGTATCTGGCTCGTTCGGCGAGAACCACAGCGATACGATGGAATGGTCTTGCGGGTTCCGCTTGTGGGTAGTGGGAAGCTCGCGCGGAAGTGGCATTTGTGGTCAACGCAGTTGAACAACACAGCCTACTCACATCTTGAAAAAATGTGTGGAATGCTGGCACCGCTGACTGACTGGAGCTCGGGGTCACGCTCGTGTGTATTGACGGGCCGCAGACGCCGTCCAGTGTTGCCATCTAGCGGACGAGACTGGCACTTCTCTTCCATCGCTGTCCGACGCAACACCGACACTGACCTCCCACAGCTGCCCTCAGCTCGTCCTTGACGAACGGCGTATCCGCAGCTCAATTCCAACACGCAGCGGGACCCTCGAAAAAAGAAAGACGGATGATTGCTCTGGGTCTTCAACGACAGACGGAGGAGGGACGCAGGTTTGCGAGCAGGCAAAGGGACACCATATGCCTATCATGTCTCAGTCAGGAAAAGGTAGGATCGCAGGCGGAAAGTGCGGACTGCGATAGCACACATCCCCGACATCTGCTCTGCCATGGCTGTGATGATCGTCCGCAGGATGACACCTTCCTCGTCGACCCGAAGCCCGAAATCATCTTCCCGATGTCCCAAGAGATCATGGGCGGAGCAGGTACGATACTTTGAGACCAGGACAACAAAAGAGCTCTCCGAAACTTCCTATTGCCTCTAGATGGTACACGATGGGCTCGGTCGTGGACGCACCAGGCTCCTCCACACCATCTCGCATCGCTGGTCCGAAGAGTGACGCCCTCACCCACCCGCATGTGGCCAAGCCCTCGCAACTACAGAGTAGTGTTCCTAGGCACCCTGCTTATGCATCACATGCTTCGAGAACCCCCATGTGTTGGCTTTGGGAGCAATCAGGAGCAGCTTTCGGAGCCCGTTTGGTCTCACACACCTGGCTCTTACTGTATGCCGGGCTCCACATGACTGTGGTGTCTGCCACAGTGTCTGTCTGTCGGGTTCTCGAGCTAGAAACGTGAATTACGACCTCAAGAACGTCTAACGGAGACGTCTGTCGTAACGTGATACCCGATCCCGCACAGGTTCAGCCATATGCCAACTACACAGCTTGTCCCAACAGTGTAATGCCCATTCTCGTACAGTAGTCCTGCAGCAACTGCTGCAGGTGTCCGTAGTGCACTGGTCTCGCTCTTTCTACACTTTGATGCACGAAACCTGCGAACTCGATGCAGACTTTCGTTCAGCTGCTGATCAGCTCATGCGCCAATGTGCCTATGCATTCAATACATGCGCGTTGCCGGCTTCACCGCCCCCTCTGGGTCGTACGCCTCAGAGTGCCTCTTCTCCTCGGAAGTGCCATGTATGCTCAGATAGAGAGACGTTGCTGATTGTCGTGTCGAAGTCCAAAGGTCAAACAACGATCAATACAGCTACAGCATGCAGCGTGAGATCAGAAGGCAGGCATGTTGAGGGAGACGCACGTGATGCCGGACGGATTCTCGCTGCGACATTTCCGAGTTTGTGCTGACCACAGAGAGTGCCAGGGTGGAGCAGATTCTCCGCGGCTTGGCCTGCATTACCCGACTGTGCTGCATTGGTCTCCAGGCAAAATTTAATGTCAATGCGCTCACGGCCGTCGTCACTCGCGCTCACTTTCTTTCTCATCCCAGTCCTGACTCGACCTTTGACTCACCATTCGACACATCCACCACCTGTACATATACCACCTCGACATCGAGGGACTTGACCTCACGCGCTTCAGCCTCCCTCCATCCTCTTCTCCCTCGACTTCGCACCCTCGCCGATAGCGGAGCTACCGCGCGCGCAATGTGTCCTACTCCAGACGAGGCACCCACGAACGGCCACGCCAATGGCAACGGCGTGGCCAATGGCAACCACGATGGCTACCGGTATGCGCATGCACTTTGAGTGTTGAGGCTTGCGCACGGCATATGACTGACCCACGATAGAGCTATCGAGACCAAGCAAGCCTCGAGACCGCAGGCCAGCAACCCATACGCCCCCGTGCAGGACTTCCTGAGCAATGTGTCGAACTTCAAGATCATCGAGTCGACGCTACGAGAGGGCGAGCAGTTTGCCAATGCCTACTTCGACACAGAGACCAAGATCAAGATCGCCAAGGCGCTCGATGATTTTGGCGTGGACTACATCGAGCTGACCTCTCCTGCGGCAAGTGAGCAGTCAAGATTGGACTGCGAGGCTATTTGCAAGCTGGGATTGAAGGCCAAGATTCTCACAC